>QJPP01005156.1:0-5000 GCA_003996215.1 Jaltomata sinuosa
AGGAGGTGACGATGGTGGTCTACAAGCAACCTGAGCCCTCCATCATAACTTCGCTGGGCCCTCCAACTGGTAGGTAGTATAACCAACCCCGTGAGTCTCCAACAAACCCAAATGATGCAACATCTCCTCACAGGTAGTAATAAAGTCATGCGGATCCTGTCCAGAAGTACCCGCAAACCTTGGAGGTGCTAACCTCAAAAACCTACCCAACGCCTTCTGCTCTGACTCTGTCATAGCTGGGCGAGGAGCAAGAGGCTGTGCAACAGATGGAACCGGAGTAACCTCCGCACGGGGAGCCATAGTAGCGGGCTGCGCTCCTGAGCTCTGTGCACCCAGGGCTGCCCCCTGAGCGGATGTCTGCGCTACCTCAGAAGGCCGCTCTCCAATCACACCCAAAAGCTGCAATAGTAATCCCCGAATATCTAGAGACGGAGCTGCGGCTGGAGCTGGCACATAAGTGGGCACTGGAGCTGGTACTGGAGCTGGCGCTGGAGCTGGCACTGGAGCTGGTGGTACCTGGGCTGCCCCCTGAACCACATGCTGCTCGGGCTCTATCTCCACGCTAGCAGCTCTAGCAGTTGCCACTGATCGAGGGCTCGGGCTCTATCTCCACGCTAGCAGCTCTAGCAGTTGCCACTGATCGAGGGCGTCCTCGACCCCTAGTTGGAGTGGGAGGCTCATCTTCGCGTGATGCCGATGATCTCGTACGAACCATCTGCGGAAGAATGAAGTAGAACAAATGAGATTTCCAGAAACTCAAGGGTTGTACGCACGACACAGAAGCAATGAAAGAGTCGAATTTCCTAAAATGTCACTGTAGCCTCCCAAAGATTGAGTACGGACGTCTCCGCCCCAATCCGCAGGACTCTACTAGACATTGGCTCCTATACCGATGACACCGGTGAACCTAAAGCTCTGATACCAAGTTGTCACGACCCAATTTCTCGGTCATGATGGCACCTACAACCCCCGGTAGGTGAACCAATCCCCGTAGCCCAGAACAGTTAGTAATGGGCTACTATCTAACAAATAAGGAATAAGACGAATAAAATAGATAACAGGGATATAAATATATACATATGCGGAAACTAAACCAAACCCCAAGACCTGGTATCATAGTACAGAGCCAAACTACATACATGGAGTACAAATAAACCAAAAGAATATATACAGATGTCTCTGAATGGTAATAGAGTACATGAAGCAAAAGATAAACTAAAGCTAAGCTCCGATCGCCAAGAGCTCACCCTCAGCCTGAAGTAGTCCCCGACAGATCTCCAAGCACGAATCACAACGATCTACCGGCGATGGCCCACGCTAGGATCTGCACCCAAAGATGCAGGGGGTAGGGGTGAGCACCAAATGCGAAGCATAAGGTACCCAGTAGGTATCATAGGCCGACTGGGCACATATAAGATAAAAGCGTAGTAATAGACAGAATAGAAGCAAGCAGTCACAGAAATCAACGAAAGGTACACAGGAACTAGCCCAGAGGGAAATCAACAGAACCACATGTGAGGCTAGCAAGCAGAATATACACACCAAAGGCACAGGTGAAAGTAAGAAATAACGCACCTGGGGTCCTTGCAATAGCAGTGTATATAAAATAAGTTTACGAAATGGACGGTATACCGGTAACCTCAAGTGTAAGAAGAAGAGAGGAAGAGTAATAATAGGCATGCTCAGAGACATGAATCAAACTCAACTAATCATACCAATCTCATACTTATCCATAATAGAGAACGATTCTATAAGTAAAAAGCAAAAGTCTACCTACAGTCCCCCGGCCGTCCATACAACCGAGGAACACAAACAAGTGAAAACAAACCCTCCGGCATCCCATACTACCGGAGCGTACAATCAGCAAACAGCAAACAAGGGTGGAACCTCGAACCATGAATGATATGATGCATGAAGATCTCAAGTGCCATAGTATCTCTGTATGTACCTCCTCCGGCGCCGATCCGGCCCAGCAGGTAGGTTCCATGGAAGGACTCTGCCCGTATACCTCTACTCCCCCGTATACCCCTCCTCCGGCACACGCAGCCCGTAGCCCCTGGCCCGGATGGCAAGGTCCATGGAGGTCCCAGACCCCATACTCAAAACTCAGTATCAGAACATGTATCAAGATAGAGACCCAGTCTCGATATCAAGATAGAGACCCAGTCTCGAATATGCATGCCCAGACCCTGTCCAGGACTAAAAATAGTAGGAAAATATCTCAAAACCCCCTCCAAGGGTGCCCGGGCGTAACCGGGTCTAAACAGTAAAAAGTTATCTCAGGTGCTCGGTCCGACCGAGGCTAAAAATTATCTCAAGTAGCAAGAAAACTCAACTAGCACCCCGGCCCTGCCGAGTCTAGCGATAATCATAAAACTGATGATTTTAAACATAATTTTACTTTCTTGCCCAAAAATCTCCACAAGTGAAATCAACCATTTCCAAATTATTTCCATAAAAAATGGGCCCCCCGGGCCATGCAAGGTTTAGAAAACAGTGCCAGTAGGCCCGAAGCCAAAATCATGGTAAAACGTGGATAAAACCTCTTTATATGCATGGAAATGGTATTATCACACACAATAGCTGCCTCGCAGCTCACAATCAACCTATCGACCCTGCACAGGCCCACAGCTACTCAGCAAGCATAACCAGCCTAGAAGGATAATTCTATGTCCGGGACTCGCGGACATTCCCAAAAATCCCACCTTCTATGTTCCAGAGTCAACAAGGCCTCACAGGACCACAAGGGTAAATAAAATATATCCGCAAATACTACAAGCAACGGAGGAATAAAAATAGGCGGACATGAATAAAGCGGTCGAGGTCTGTGGTACCAACCTAATAACCAACCCAAGGATGCCCATTAATACAATTTTATTTTATATATACGGAGTCTAGGGAAAATAAACCGTAACCTACCTGTCGTCCGACGACAAGCTGCTAGAACAACGATGTCCAAGCTCGAACCACTCCAAGAAAATCCAAAACTAAATCGGAATCGGAATCGGATTTGGGACGGAACAACTTGACGTAGATAATTGATTTCCTATAACCAATTTAATATAACCATAGCCTTAAATTGGTTCCACCAATTCCCTTCAGTACGTATGAATGTATATGGAACAGATAAGTAATTGAAGTGTTTGTGAGAATTGCATTCATTCCTCATTGCTCATGTTCCATAATTAATTACATAATAAGTAGTAAATATAAGTTAGGCAGCAAGTTTCAATGTTATGAAATGTAACATGCTGCCACATTTTAGCTGACAATGCTTGCTGGCCACTCCCTCCACCTACACGTGGAGTGGAGGTGGCAATTGCAAGGTGACAAAACAATATTTTCGTCCCGTTATTATATATTCGGGTATTGCATAAATTCGTGGTAAAATAAATATAATATTTTAAATATACCGTAATTCATAGAAAATTATTTTGAATAAAACCTACTATATTATAATAATAAATTTTAACGTAACTAAGTTTACTATCTCCATTAAAATATTACGGAGTATAAAAACCTTATAAAATAAATACATATATACTTATAACGTATCAAAAATATTTTCCATAAACCTTTAAAATATTTTAAAAAGGTAATGATAATATAATCTTTACCAAATTCAACTTCTAAATAAATATTTCAAATACACGCACGATACTTATAAAGTTCTTAAGTTTAGGCTCGTAATTTGCCTACGCACGATTTTGATATTCAAGAATTCTCTCGGGATCCTCCCTTATATTTTATCACTGTTTCGGAACTGAAATGGCATTTTCAAACGTGACGTCGAGGCTTAAATCGCGTTTAACCCGACCCGGTTCGCGACCCGGTTCGCAACCCGTTTTCTGCCAGACAGTCCGCGGTAAAACAGTCATAACTCTTTACTCCGAGATCGGTTGGACGTGAGGTTTTGTGCGTTGGAAACTAGACTCGTAGACCTTCGATTTGGTATTTCGGGGGACTTCTAACTCTTTATATATTGGGAGAAAATCCCCGAGACATTTGACCCAAAGTTCAGAAAATTTTGTTAAAGATCTTACGACTACTTTTGTCGATTTGCTTGACTTCAAACTTATACGTGGAAATGACCGGAAGGGTCATTTCAGCGCGTTAGTTCGGAGGGGAAAACGTGGGGTTTTAGGATTTCAAACGTGGCCCGGAACGGGAAATAGGGGTTTTTCGGTTTTTTCGTGTGTTATAGTCCATGGATTTTGTGTGATATGTGCGCCAACGGTATTTTGGTCAAAACTTTTCGTGGGCGTCCGCGACGAGCTATTTAATGGCGCGCGTTGGTTCAGAGGGGAAAACATGGTGTTTTAGGATTCCAAACGTGGCCCAGAATATGAAATAGGGATTTTTTGATTTTTGCGTGTGTTATAGTCCATGGATTTTGTGTGATATATGCGTCCGGCGGTATTTTGGCCAAAACTTTTCGTGGGCGTCCACGACGAGCTATTAAATGGCACGTGTTGGTTCGTAGGGGCAAACATGGGGTTTTAGGATTTCAAACGTGGCCCAAAATTGGAAATAGAGATTTTTCGGTTTTTTCGTGTGTTATAGTCCATGAATTTTGTGTGATATATGCGTCCGGCGGTATTTTGGCCGAAACTTTTCGTGGGCGTCCGCGACGATCTAATAAATGGCGCGCGTTGTTTCGTAGGGAAAAACGTGGGGTTTTAGGATTTCAAATGTGTCCCGAAACGGGAAATAGAGATTTTTCAGTTTTTTCGTGTGTTATAGTCCATGGATTTTGTGTGATATGTGCGTGCGGCGGTATTTTGGCCGAAACTTTTTGTGGGCGTCCGCGACGAGCTATTTAATGGCGTGCATTGGTTCGGAGGGGAAAACCTGGGGTTTTAGGATTTCAAACATGGCCCGAAATGGGAAATTGGGATTTTTCAGTTTTTTCGTGTGTTATAGTCAATGGATTTTGTGTGATATGGGCGTCCGACGGTATTTTGGCAAAAACTTTTCGTGGGCGTCCGCGACGAGCTATT
>QJPP01005156.1:12500-15000 GCA_003996215.1 Jaltomata sinuosa
AAATATAACATAAAACCATCAAAAACGACGACGGTTGCTTGAAAACGTACGATTGTTCTTAGTTTAGAGACGTCGAAAGTGCCGTAAAGTGGCGGCACATCAACACCCTCAACTTAGACGTTCGCTTGTCCTCAAGCAACATAACATAAAAGAAAAACAACAAGACGACTCAACTAAGAAAACAAACTCGTGTCTCTAGCAACTCATGGTCATTCAACATCTTATTCAATTTTAATTCAAGCTCCCTCGTAGCACACAAATGTATGAAACACTAACTTGCAAGGATCCAAACATGTCATTTCGATATGATAGAACATTCTACATACACACGCGCAGCTATCCTAACAATCAATAGACAATACAGAAATCTTGGTGCCCTCACCACAAAGAAGTCCCACACAAGATTTGGGACTAGGTAAGCGCTCACACTCACAAACGATTTCGAACAATGCACATGCGATACCATAGGCTTGCCCTTTACTATTCTATTTCAGTTCTTCAGAAAGACGCTCAGGATCACTACAGGACTTGTTTTGGCTTGTAATGAGGCTTCAGGTGCAGGTAGGATACATTTAGGGGTTAGTGACTAAGCCCTCCTTGGAACTACCGACGTCTTATTACCACATACTTTACTTTGTCCATCCTTATTCACCTTTTTATTTCCTTCTCTCTAGCTACAGGTGCGGCCTCTTTATTTTGACAATTCTTTTTATTACTCTTTCGATCTTTTTCATCTCTTTTTTTTTCTTTTCTTAGGCACACACCCGAATTTTCATTCTATTCACAACCAATCTTCTCCATCCTTTTTTTCTTATCATTCACCTCTATAGTAGCCACCCTCAACTTAGGCTGATTGTCTGGCTTGAGGTGCACGATGTCCAAGGAAGGACCAGGGCCAAAACAGGGATTCAAAGTTAAACAGGAACGGTGACAGGTTATTGAACGAACAGGGTCAATTATGGCTCAAACAGGGATCAAAGAGATTATTTACATTTGGACGGTCTTATAGGTTAAGTGGACTGCACACAAAAGGGGCCTGTGATCCTTTCCTAAACAACCAACTTCGAACTCAACAAAATAGACCGGGCAAGTTCTAGATGCATGCACAGAGTAAGAATTTATAACAATACGCTCACACACACTTTGCACCAAGAAACTATACCACTACCGACTATCAAGACAACAACTCGGCTTAAGCATACTTATTCCTATCATAATCACACAATGACATTCAAGGATCCAGACAGTCAATCATTTTAACATAAGCTCAAAACTAGAAAATTTTCAGAGGGGGCTCCTTTTAGTCCAAAAAAATGCCATGATGCTTGCCATAGACACTAAAAAAACAAAAATTTAAAATAACAACCTAAACATGCCGGTTCTACTAGACAGCACACTGGAGGGAAAAGAAACACGGCAACAAAAACCTCGGTGGTGTATGACTCGCAGGTATCCCAACACCCTCAACTTAGACTCATGCATTGTCCCCAATGCATACATATGAACGCTAAAAACTGTGAGAGAAAGGAATACCTGTGAAGTCGATATGACTCAGATTCTGGAATGATGTTGGAGACCGCCAGGGTCTCCAAAACAGGAGAACTCGATGGAGTGTGTGCACGCGACAACCTCATGTTGCGTTCCAGCTTCCTCTTTTGTTGGCTCCATAGCTAGTTGCGACAACTTCTTCGCTCTTTCTTTGCAGATTCTCTTGCGGTGTTTTCGTTTTCTTGATCTATTTTCACCGCTTTCCTTTACGTGCTTCTCCTCTTGCGATCGCGACCTTACTCTCATAACAGCTCGGGTTTCAACACAACCCTTCTCCTCAAGATACACATCCGCAGGGACTTCCTCAATAACATTGACGATCGCGACCACTCTCATGTCACTTGGTTGCTTCATCAATTTGGACACATCGAACTTGACCACTTCGTTGTTTAATCTGAAGGTCAGTTCGTTTCTTTCCATGTCAACCAATACTCTTGCCGTAGCTAACAATGGTCGTCCCAATATTATGGGAACTTCAAAATCCACTTCGCAATCCAAGATCACAAAGTCAGCGGGGAATATAAGCTTACCAACCTTGACTAGCACATCGGACAATATTCCCACCGGTCACTTTACCAAACGGTCAGCCATCAACACTCTCATGGACGTTAGTTTAGGTGCTCCCAAGCCCAATTGCTTGTAGACTGCTAGCGGCATCAAGTTGATGCTAGCACCAAGATCACATAAGGCTTTCCCGAAGGTGAGCTTCCCAATGGTTCAGGGAACAGTAAACGCGCCTGGGTCTTCCTTCTTTTCGACTAACGACCTTGAGGAAATAGCGCCGCAGTGGTGGAGGTTATCTTCTGGTTCGAAACTTACCGACCTCTTCTTTGTAATCAAGTCCTTCATGAACTTGGCATATCCGGACATTTGTTCAAGCGCTTCCACCAATGGGATGTTTATTGATATCTGCTTGAGCATGGTCAGGAAATTTAGGAACTTACCATCTTCT
>QJPP01005156.1:20000-65693 GCA_003996215.1 Jaltomata sinuosa
AAGAAAAAAATGTGGATCTTGGCTTCTACCTCATTTGTATGAGCAGCTTCAAGAATATTGAAATTCGAAAGAGTTCAAGGAATTGTCTGAACAAGCCAAGAAAGCCAAAGATAATGTCCAAGGTGGATCGTTGCAAACTGAGGGTGCAAAAAGCGTAGGGGAAATTGGAAGGGAAATGGTAAGTAATAATATTATATTTTTAACTTATATGTTATATAAATTTTATTAAATATTAATTACTTGATTATGTTAAATTTTATTTTATTTGCATGAGAAGGAATTGGGGGGCCCTCTGACTCAGTCTGAACTCTTTCGGAGATGCCACATAAGAAAAAAGATAATGAGTCAGATTCGAATGCATGGGTTGAGCAAAGGGCACAAGACGCCTATGTAAGTTTTAAATTTTAGATATAGAGTGTGTTTGGTATGGAGGAAAATGTTTTCCAATTTTCTTATGTTTGGTTGGTTAAAAAAATTGGAAAATATTTTCTTTAGGAAAAAAATTACCTCCAAAATAAGGAAAATGACTTCTCTAATGAAAGTAGGGAAAACTGGTCCTCACCTTCATAACACCCAATCCCACCCTCACCCACTCCATCCTCCTACTCCCGCCCCTACTTTCACCCCCCACCTCTACCTCACAATATTTTTTAAAATATTTTTTCTATTTCACCCTACCCCCCCACCCACCCCACTCGCGCCTCTACCCCACCATCAATTTTTTATAATTCTTTCTTTAAAAAACAAAATTAACTTTTTTAAAAAAAGTATTTTTTTGTATGCCACCTCATCCATCCACCCGCCCCCACCATCACTACCACCTCCACCCACCCAAACTCAATTTTTTTAATTTTTTTTTCAAAAAAAATATATTTCTTTCTTAAAAAAAGTAATATTTTTGTACTCCAACCCCCACCCTATCCCACTCAACCCCCACCCTATGCCCTTAGCCCCTCCCCCACCCCACCCCACCCAGCCTCCCTCCCTTCCCCACCTCCACCTCACCCAAAATTCAATTTTTAATTTTTTTAAAAAATTACTTTTTAAAAATAATAATAATTTTGTTACCCCAACCCCCCCATCCCCACCCCACACTACCACCTCCACCCCAAAAATTCATTTTTTTTTTTAAAAAAAGAAATAATTTTTGGTACCCCAATCCCCACCCTACCCCCACCCCACCCTACTGCTCCACCCACCCTACCGCCTCCACCCCACCCTACCGCCTCCACCCCACCCTAAATTTAATTATTTTTTTTTAAAAAAAAATTACTTGTTTTTATAAAAAAAAAGTAATATTTTTGGTACTCTGGTACTCCCCCCCGGCCCGCCCTTAATTAATTTTTTTTTTTTAAAAAAAGTTTACTTATTTTTAAAAAAGTAATATTTTTGGTCCCCTCCTACTCCACTCCCACCCCTACCCACCCCCCCCCTAAAAAAATATAATTTAATGTTTAAATTAATTTTTATGAAAAAAGTAATTTTTTTAGTTACTTGCCCCTCCCACCCCACCCCCAACCACCACACCCCAACCCCCGACCTACCCTCTAGAAAATATTTTCTACTTTCTAATCAAAAATAAAAAAAAATATTTTTTGAAAAATGTGTTTTCACTCATCAATCAAACAATAGAAAATATTTTCAAAAAATATTTTCCACTCACCAACCAAACATGAGAAAATAAGTAAGAAACCAACTTGTTTTCTGTAAAACATTTTCTATGGAAAATATTTTCTTTCATACCAAACACACCCATAATTAAAGTGTATGTATATATTATGTATACATGCTATTTTTTATTTTTTTATATGCAGAATGAGTTTGGGCGTGTCTTGTCTGTGTACAGCCAGACTCAGCAAAGCATGAGCTTACCAACCCAGCCTACAAAGGAGGAAGACACTCAAATGTGAACCGAGAAAGTGTTGGGGAAGACAAAAGGGGAAAGTCTATGGTCTAGGATCTAGGTATAATTTGTGACGCATCCAGTCAGGACTAGCAGATATTGGATCCTTGTGCCAGGCTGAGGCGGTTGATGGTGTTAAACTTGCACATAAGTAACAAAAGATTACACAACTTTTGCGTGCCTTGGCAGAATCCAAGAGACAACGGGTTGAGAAAGAAAAAGACATGTCCAAGACCATCAAGTCTCTTAAAGAGCAAGAAGATACCCTGATTGGTCGCTGACGTGGTGCATGCCGTACTCCTTTCTCCTCATCATCATCAAGTGGCGAAGTACCGAGCATAGTGATGAGGAGGACTATTGTAACACCCCAGAACTTCCAAGCCCAGATTAGCTCAGAAAGCCTGAAACAATCCAAAAATTTCAACTGTCAGAAACCATGAGTTAGTCCTATGAGTCATGGAGGGTTCCATGAGTCATGGACTATACCCGTGGAATCAGATTAGAGGGCTGACATTCCCTCTGAGAACCAGAGACTGGTTTCACGAGCCTTGGAATTTTCCAGGAGCCGTGGGATCCATCAGTGGAACTCAGACCTGAGGGTCATAAAATCCCTCAGGAACCACGAGCAGGTTCCACGAGCCATGGGTGGTTCCACGAGCTGTGAAATTGGCTCGTGGTTATCAGACCTGCAACCAAGAAGAGCGTCTAAGAACCACGATAGGGTTCCACGAGCCATGAAACTTTCCACGATCCGTAGGACCCATCTGTGGAACCTGAGACACGGATTTTCCAGCAGTTTTTAAGTTAATTTCTTAGGGGTATTTTAGACCTTTCCTTTCTATTTTAGCTTCAACTATAAATAGCCTTAGGCTTATTTTATTAAGTCTAATCCACCAAAACAAGTCAGATTCTCTAAGTTAAATCCTAAAACAGAAAAGAAGCGTCTTCTGCAATTTTCCAGGCCTAGGGTTCTCTCCTCCAAGCTTGAACTTCAGTTTCTTGTAGGGATTTTCTTCACCAGGTATGTGGGATTTCACTAGTGGGTTCCTTACACCCACTAGGTCCCTAGAATTCAACAAGTTCCTTCAGTTCTCCATGATTGATTAGACCTAGGGTTCATAAACCACAGAGTTCTCTTTACCATTCAGATGTTATAATTTCTATAATGCTTAGTCCATGTTTCTAGTAGAATTGTTGCAGTTTATGTATAGAATCTAGAACCCTATTCTATGAAATGTTCAGTACTTCATAAATTATGCTTGTTAGGCAGGTCAGTCAGATAATCATGCCTCAGAATTTCAATGCCATAACCTTCCGTATGTTTATGTGCATTCTCAGATTTTATCAGTATTTTGAGCGATCTAGTGTTTCAGTTGCATATTAGTGTACGTTCAGTTGGGAGTAGACTTAGCACCAAGCGAACTAAGGGATGAAGGCTCACCCATCAGCTTTAGGCTGAGACCTTTAGTAGCAATCCCTGAGTTCCAGAACTACGGCCTCACCGTAGGTTCTAAGGGGGTCACCCATCAGATTAGGCTTGACACCCTTGTCCCTTATGGACATCATTTAGTGGATCCACGTCAGATTTCTTCATACCCTTGGAAAAGTATGTACACCCTCCCAACCAGGGTTATAGGTTGGCCCCATAGTTAGCTAAACTTGGGTATGTCGTTTAATAGTATCTCCCACAGTCAAATTCTTTTTGCATTGACCATGTACTCAATATTTATTTAAGTATTCAGTTCAACATGTTATATTCATGATTAGTACTTGGTTATTGTATTAAGTTCAGCTTTCAGTTATATTTCACTGTACCTATTTCTATGTTTAGTTCTTTACCGCCCATCTTAGTACATATCTTGCATGCTCGGTACATTAAAAATACTGACGTATACTTTTGTGCTACATCATGAAAGGTGCTCAGTGATGTGCCGCCATTTTACGGCACTTTCGACTCCTTTAAACTAAGAACAATCGTACGTTTTCAAGCAACCGTTGTCGTTTTTGATATTTTATGTTGTATTTTCAGGAAATGGAGACAAACATGGAAACGGAAGGAAATACGAGAAAAAGAGCATTCTGGATAAGAGTGACGGTTCAGGAGACGGTCCGTCAAGGGTGTGACGGTCCGTCACCCAAACCGTCACACCAAGGCAGCACCACTGCCTAGTGGTGATGGTCCAGGCGACGGTCCGTCAAGCCAGTGATGGTCCGTCAGCCTGGCCGTCACACCTGGGCAGTCCACGACGCGGAATCCGAGCATTTTTGGGATTTGTTTCCTAGACTCCTATAAATACCCTATGTTAGGTTTATTTTATGAACCAAGCTTTTTACAATAGTTCTCCCAATAATTTTAGGAGAGATTTAGTCGAATTGGAGAGCAAGAAACACGTTTTCTACTTCTTGAATTCGTGTTCTTGATTTGTTCTTGGGATCTTTGTTTTCTTGTTCTTGGAATAATTAAAGATTGTTCTCACTACATTGTAAGGATCTCTTTTCTTTATTATGAATATGACTTTCTTTTATTCTTCTACAAGCATGAGTAACTAAACCTCCTACAACTAGGGTTGTGGGAGCCATGGCTAAAGTAGCGATATAGATTCCGGGTAGCGACGGGTTCAATATATATGTTGTCACATTGTTAATCATTCATTATTTAACATTTTCTAGTGGTTGCAAACATTAGAACATGCCTAGGTTTAAATTTGCTTGAGTAAAGAGATTAAAACCGGGAAACTTGATTAACGACGAGGATTTGAGACTACCAACTCTCGTCTTATGATTAATGCTGTAACTAGATTAATCTACTTGATGTTTAGGATTGAAATCTAAAAGCACACCTTTTCAAGTTCGAGAGAATTGAAAAGTAAATTTGTCTATTTGGTTGAGAAACGTTTAGACGATACCATTAATTCAATCACATCGTGACACGCATATAGAAAGAACCCGGTTAAGCTTAGGATCGACATTGTTACCAATGCCATGGTAAACACTTCCCTAGTTCGCTCTCCTACTGATTATTCTCATACATTATTGTTCGTTTTGTTTACACATTGTTCACACAAAACCCCCCCTTTATTTACCGGAAACTATTGACCATTAGTCAACTAATTCACTAAAGACTTAACTTTCACCATATTCTCTGTGGGATCGACCCCAACCTTTGTTGAGTTCTATATTTGACAACGATCGCTTACGCTTCTTAATTGGAGTGGTACTTTGAGCGTTATCAAATTTTGGCGCCGTTGCCGGGGAATAGGGTTGCTTGTTAAGTCCGGTGTGTTTATTTGACTCTTAGTCATACTTTCCTGCTTTTACGTTTATTTGTTGTTTTTGTTTTTGACAGGGTACAGAGTTGTGCATGCCAAGTACCCGGCGCTCGGGTGAATCAACATTACCTTACGACCCCGAGCTTGCTAGAACATTGAGGCGGAATATGGCCGCACAACAAGAGGCAGCAAGGCTCGCTGCAGAACTGCAGTCCCAACACAATCTTAATGCTGGCGGTCTACAGGACGATGTTATGCTGAATGATGAGGATATTGACTTGGATGGAGTTGGTGCTACGGGCGCCATTGCTCTTCCACCGCTAGCGCCCGGAGCCAAGTTCAACATCACTAGCACGATGATCCAGCTATTGAACTTGAGAGGAGTGTTCCGTGGTGCCGCTGGGGATGATCCAAACCAGCACCTGATGAATTTCGTGGGCATCTTCAAGTCGTTCGAACTGCCGGGCGTGAGTCAGACAGCAATCAGGCTCAGGTTGTTTCCGTTGTCTCTGTCTGATGAGGCAGCACTGTGGTTGACAGAGCTGACCCCCAACTCTATCGCAACTTGGGGAGAGTTGAGAGGAGCTTTCCTAGAAAGGTTCTTTCCTCCCTCTCGGATGATACAGTTGAGGGACGAGATTAGCAACTTCAGGCAGCAACCTCACGAAGCATTGCACGAGACCTGGCTGCGATTCAAAAAGAAGATAACACAATGCCCGAACCATCAGTTGACCGATAACTTTTTGATGCAGACGTTCTACCGGGCACTGAATTTGGCTACCAAGCCGACGTTAGACAACACAGCAGGTGGTGCATTCATGGGTCTCACTTTTGTTGAGGCCACAACTACTTTGGACAGGCTCACCAAAACCAACAGGGCCTGGCATACACGGGATTCAGAGGTAGCAGCTAGCACTTATGCAGTTGGTATGTCAGCTGAGCAGTGCAGAAAAGACGAGGAGCGCGACCAAGACATGGCGCATCTGAAAACGCAGTTGGACCTACTGACCAAGCACTTGTTCTCAGGAGGTATGGAGAAGGTACAAGCTGTGGGTCCCCAAGGTAGAGCAACAGAGTTGGAGACTGAGGAGGCGAATTACTTGGGGGGTTTCCAGGCCAATGGCCAAGGAAACCAAGGTCGGACCTATCAGAGGGACAACTTCTATGAAAAGGCTGGCTACAGAGATCGCGACCAAGGAAACTGGAGGAACAACACTGATAGAGGTGGGTTGTATGTATCACTTGGTAATCGAGACAAAGCTAGCAACGAGGCAGGGATGTCCAAGCTAGAAAACATGATGGGAAAAATACTGCTGAAGGTGGAATCGACTGACTCTGGGGTAAAGGAGATTAGGACTGAGTTATCAGCATTGAGTCAATTGGTGGATTCTCATTCCACCTCAATAAAGCAATTGGAACAACAAGTGGGGAAGATCTCGGTATCCTTAAATCCAAGAAGGACGGGTACCTTGCCGAGCGACACCGTCCAAAATCAAAAGAAGGATGCGAGTTGTATGGCGATCACTACCAGAAGCGGTAGAACGTTACCGGAATCACATCCGGCAATTCATACTCAAGGTGATATTGCGGATGACGAAGAGGCGGTAGAGGAGAAAAAGCTAAAGCCCGCGGAGGAAAGCAAGGAAGCCAAAAAACTTCCAACTATGATGCCTCGACCACCACCTCCGTTCCCACAACGCCTCAAGAAGAAAGCGGAAGATGGTAAGTTCTTAAATTTTATGACCATGCTGAAGCAGATATCAATAAACATCCCTCTGGTCGAAGTGCTTGAACAAATGCCTGGATATGCCAAGTTTGTGAAGGACTTGATTACCAAGAAGAGGTCGGTAAGTTTCGAACTAGAAGATAACCTCCACCATTGCAGCGCTATTTCCTCTAGATCGTTAGTCAAAAAGAAGGAAGATCCAGGCGCTTTTATTGTTACCTGCACTGTTGGGAAACTCAACTTCGGGAAAGCCTTGTGTGATCTGGGTGCTAGCATCAACTTGATGCCGCTAGCCGTCTATAAACAACTGGGTTTGGGAGCTCCTAAACCAACGTCCATAAGAGTGATGATGGCTGACCATTCAGTAAAGCGACCTGTGGGAATATTGTCTGATGTGCTAGTAAAGATCGGTAAGCTTATCTTCCCAGCTGACTTTGTGATCCTGGATTGCGAAGTGGATTTTGAAGTTCCCATAATCTTGGGACGACCACTGTTAGCGACGGCAAAAGTGTTGGTTGATATGGAAAGAAACGAACTGACCTTCAGGCTTAACAATGAAGCTATCAAGTTCGATGTGTCTAAATTGATGAAGCAACCAAGTGACATGAGGGTGGTCGCGGTCATCAATGTTATTAAGGAAGCACCTGCGGATGTGCATCTTAAGGAGAAGGGTTTGGTCGAAACTCTAGTTGTTGTAAGAAGGATGGTGCGAGAAGGGAGACATGTAGAGGAAGGCGGTGAAAATAGATCAAAGAAACGAAAACACTGCAAGAGAATCTGCAAAGAAAGAGCGAAGAAGTTGTCATGACTAGCTGCGGAGCCAATAAAAGAAGAATCTGGAACGCAACATGAGGTTGTCGCGTGCACACACTCCATCGAGTTCTCCTATTTTGGAGACCCTGGCGGTCTCCAACATCATTCAAGAATCTGAGTCCTATCGACTTCACAGGTATTCCTTTCTCTCACAGTTTTTAGCTTTCATATGGATGCATTGGGGACAATGCATGAGTCTAAGTTGAGGGTGTTGGGAAACCTGTGAGTCACCACCGAGGGTTTTTGTTGCCGAGTTCTTTTCCCTCCGGTGTTCTATCTAGTAGAACCGGCATGTTAGGTTGTTATTTTTAAATTTTTGTTCTTTTTAGTGTCTATAGTGATGAGCATGGCATTTTGTTGACTAAAAAGAGGCCCCTTTAAATATTTTCTGGTTTTGTACTTATGTTAAAATGACTGACTGTCTGGATCCTTGAATGTCATTGTGTGGTTATGATTAGAATGAGTATGCTTAAGCCGAGCGGTTGTTTGATAGTTGGTAGCGGTATAGTTTCTTAGTGCCAAGAGTGTGCGAGATTATTATTATAAATTCTTACTCCTGTGCATGCATCTAGAACTTGCCCGGTCTATTTTGTTAAGTTTTAAGCTTGGTTGCTTAGGAAAGGATCACAGGCCCTTTTTGTGTGCAGTCCACTTAACCTATAAGACCGTCCAAATGCAAATAGTCCCTTTGAACCCTGTTTGAGCCATAATTGACCTTGTTCTTTCAATAACCTGTCACCATTCCTGTTTAACGTTGAATCCCTATTTTGGCCCTGGTCCTTCCTTGGACATCGTGCACCTCAACTCAGGCAATCAGCCTAAGTTGAGGGTGGCTACTATAGAGGTAAACCCTGTTTTGGCCCTGGTCCTTCCATGGACATTGTGCACCTCAACCCAGGCAATCAGCCTAAGTTGAGGGTGGCTACTATAGAGGTGAATGATAAGAAAAAGAGGATAGTGAAGATTAGTTGTGAATAGAATGAAAATTCGGGTGTGTGCCTAAGAAAAAAAAAAGAGATGAAAAAGATCGAAAAAGTAATAAAAAGAATTGTCAAAATAAAGAGGCCGCACCTGTAGCTAGAAAGAAGGAAATAAAAAGGTGAATAAGGATGAACAAAGTAAAGTTAGGTGGTAATAAGATGTCGGTTGTTCCAAGGAGGGCTTAGTCACTAACCCCTAAATACATCCTACCAGCACCTGAAGCCTCATTACAAGCCAAAACAAGTCCTGTAGTGATCCTGAGCGGCTTTCTGAAGAACTGAAATAGAATAGTAAGGGCAAGCCTATGGTATCGCATGTGCATTGTTTGAAATCGTTTGTGAGTGTGAGCGCTTACCTAGTCCCAAATCTTGTGTGTGGGATTTCTTTGTGGTGAGGGCACAAAGATGTCTGTATTGTCTATTGATTGTTAGGATAGCTGAGCGTGTGTACGTAGAATGTTCTATCATATCGGAATGACATGTTTGGATCCTTGCAAGTTAGTGTTTCATACATTTGTGTGCTACGAGGGAGCTTGATTTAATGAACTAATGAATGACCATAAGTTGCTAAAGACACGAGTTTGTTTTCTTAGTTGAGTCGTCGTATTATTGTTTTGTGTCATGTTGCTTGAGGACAAGCAAACGTCTTAAGTTGAGGGTGTTGATGTGCCGCCATTTTACGGCACTTTTGACTCCTTTAAACTAAGAACAATCGTACGTTTTCAAGCAACCGTTGTCGTTTTTGATGTTTTATGTTGTATTTTCAGGAAATGGAGACATACATGGAAACGAAAGGAAATACGAGAAAAAGAGCATTCTGGATAAGAGTGACGGTTCAGGCGATGGTCCGTCAAGGGTGTAACGGTCTGTCATCCAAACCGTCACACCAAGGAAGCACCACTGCCTAGTGGTGACGGTCCAGGCGACGGTCCGTCAAGCCAGTGACGGTCCATCAGCCTGGCCGTCACACCTGGGCAGTCCGCGACGCGGAATCCGAGCGTTTTTGGGATTTGTTTCCTAGACTCCTATAAATACCCTATGTTAGGTTTATTTTATGAACAAAGATTTTTACATAGTTCTCCCAATAATTTTAGGAGAGATTTAGTCGAATTGGAGAGCAAGAAACACGTTTTCTACTTCTTGAATTCGTGTTCTTGATTTGTTCTTGGGATCTTTGTTTTCTTGTTCTTGGAATAATTAAAGATTGTTCTCACTACATTGTAAGGATCTCTTTTCTTTATTATGAATATGACTTTCTTTTATTCTTCTACAAGCATGAGTAACTAAACCTCCCACAACTAGGGTTGTGGGAGCCATGGCTAAAGTAGCGATATAGATTCCGGGTAGCGACGGGTTCAATATATATGTTGTCACGTTGTTAATCATACATTATTTAACGTTTTCTAGTGGTTGCAAACATTAGAACATGCCTAGGTTTAAATTTGCTTGAGTAAAGAGATTTAAACCGGGAAACTTGATTAACGACGAGGATTCGAGACTACCAACTCTCGTCTTATGATTAATGCTATAACTAGATTAATCTACTTGATGTTTAGGATTGAAATCTAAAAGCACACCTTTTCAAGTTTGAGAGAATTGAAAAGTAAATTCGTCTATTTGGTTGAGAAACGTTTAGACGATACCATTAATTCAATCACATCGTGACGCGCATATAGAAAGAACCCGGTTAAGCTTAGGATCGACATCGTTACCAATGCCATGGTAAACACTTCCCTAGTTCTCTCTCCTACTGATTATTCTCATACATTATTGTTCGTTTTGTTTACATATTGTTCACACAAAACCCCCCCTTTATTTACCGGAAACTATTGACCATTAGTCAACTAATTCACTAAAGACTTAACTTTCACCATATTCTCTGTGGGATCGACCCCAACCTTTGTTGGGTTCTATATTTGACAACGATCGCTTACGCTTCTTAATTGGAGTGGTACTTTGAGCGTTATCACTCAGCATCCAGACCGCGCTTAGTTGACTTCCAGTCTGTACTCAGCAGCTTGATTGGTGAGTCCTCCTAGTTCGAGGAAAATAGACATGCTTTACTTTCAGTCTGTATCTCTCAGTTTTTAGTCTTATTAGAGTTAGCTGGGGGCATGTCCTAGCAAGTCATATCAGTTAGAGGCTTTTATACATAAACTAGATTTCAACAATTGTTAGTGTTGTTTTAGTCGGCACTATACTATTTATATTTAATTCAAGTATTCAGATATTTTGGGTTCTTACCCGTTTCAATTGTTAAATGGTCTTTAGCTTCCTCTCAGTACGTGTTTTAAAATTTAAACTCGTATAGTTATGCCATGCCATGGGTTAGCTTGGGGTCACTTGTGACACTAAGCACCGTGTTGCGTCCAGGGGGTAGCCTCGGAGCGTGACAAACTTGGTATCAGAGCATCAGGTTTAAGTGTCCTAGGGTGTCTGAGAGCCGCGTCAAGTACAATCTTCTTCATGGGTGTGAAGCACGCCACGCTTATTGGGGAGGAGCTATAAGATGTTATTAGGAACAACTTCCCTTTCTTTATTTTCCAGTTCATGCTATAGAGTATAAACTCTATTTAAATTTCCTTCTATTCTAACTCATGCTCTTCGCATTATCAGAAAAATGCCTCCCAGAAGAGCTAACGCTAGGAATCAACCATCCCTGGAAGCTCCAGCGGATCCCCTTAATGAGCAAGTCACGCATGCCGAATTCAGGGCTGCTTTCCAGGTGCTTTCCTAGGCCATGACCACTCACGTCAATCAGCAGGCGGCGGAACCAGCTCTGCCTCAGGTTAACACTGCTGCAGCTAGGATCGAGGATTTCACATGGATAAACCCTCCAGAGTTTTATAGGTCCAAGTCAGAAGAAGATCCCCAACAGTTTTTAGATGATATTCAGAAGGTGACAGATATTGTGGGTGTCACTCCAGTCGAGGGTGAAGATTTGGCCGCCTATCAGTTGAAGGGAGTGGCCTACACTTGGTACTAGCAATGGAAGGAATCCCGTTGTGCCAATGTAGGGCCAGTGACTTGGAATCTCTTCAAGAAAGCTTTTCTTGACAGATTCTTCCCACTAGAGCTCAGGGAAGCCAAGGTTCAGGAATTCATAAATCTGAAGCAAGATGACATGAGCGTGAAGGACTATGCACTCAAGTTCACTCAGCTATCCAAGAATGCTCCAGCGATAGTAGCTGACTCCAGAGCTCGTATGAGCAAGTTTGTATCTGGTGTGTCGGATGATGTAGTCAAAGAGTGCAAGATTGCCATGCTGATTAAAGAGATGAATTTCTCTAGGTTGGTTACTTATGCCCAGCCGATTGAAGAGGATAAGATCAAGGAAAGGGGAGGAGATACTAAGAGGTCTAGGACATGTGACTTTAGCTACTCTCAGCAGAGGTTGGAGGGTGGTAACCGCTCTTAGTTCCGTCAGAAGAATTCAGCTCCAACTCCATCTTCTGCTAGTGCCCCAGTGCCTAAGTTTAAGAAAGATCGACGAGATAGAGCATCTGGCTCTAAGTCCCTAAGGTACGGTTACTAGTGGGTGCACAAATCTAGTGTGTAAGAAGTGTGGTAGAAACCACCAAGGTGAGTGCATGACAGGTAGTGGAAATTGCTTTGGGTGTGGTAAGCTAGGACACAGGATGAATGAGTGCCCTGAAAATTCTCAGAAAGGCAGGGATGCTCGTTCGTAGACTCAGACTAGTTCTACAATAGCTCAAACAAGTCTCCCAACTCAGTAGGGTGCCTCATCTAGAATAGGTAGTGGTCAGCGCCAGAACAGGTTGTATGCTCTCCAGGCTCGACAGGACCAGGAGGATTCTCCTGATGTAGTCATATGTACATTACGAGTCTTTAATACTGATGTCTATGCATTGTTATATCCAGGGGCTACAATTTCCTATATAACTCCATATATAGTAGTAAACTTTGGTGTCAGTACAGAAATCCTCCTAGAATCCTTCTCAGTCTCTACTCCAGTTGGTGACCCAGTTATAGCTAGACGGGTATACAGAAGTTGGCCTGTCACAGTTTCCCAGAAAATCACCTCAGGAGATCTTGTAGAGTTAGAAATGGTAGATTTTGATATCATTCTAGGCATGTATTGGTTACATTCCTGTTATGCCTCAGTCGATTGTAGAACTAGGATCGTTTGGTTTCAGTTTCCTAACGAACCAGTCTTAGAATGGAAGGGTAATAACTCAGTGCTTGTAGGTCGTTTCAGCTCCTACCTTAAAGCCAGAAAGATGATTTCCAAGGGGAAGATATTGTAACACCCCAGAACTTCCAAGCCTAGACTTAGCTCAGAAAGCCTGAAACAATCAAAAATTTCAACTGTCAGAAACCACGAGTCATTCCTACAAATCATGGAAGGTTCCACGAGTCATGAATTGTACCCGTGGAATCATATCAGAGGGCTGACATTCCCTCTGAGAACCACCGACAAGTTACACGAGCCGTGGAAGTTTCCATGAGCCGTGGGATCCATCCGTGGAACTCAGACCTGAGGTTCATCAAATCCCTCAGGAAGAACGAGAAGGTTCCACGAGCCGTGGGTGGTTCCACATGCCATGAACTTGGCTTGTGGTTATCAGACCCGCAGCCAAGAAGAGCGTCCAAGAACCACGATATGGTTCCATGAGACGTGGAACTTTCCACGATCCATAGGACCCATCCGTGGAACCTATTGGTTAGTGTTGACTTGGGTCAACATTCCTCCAAAATGTCCTCGTACGGAAGTTTCGTCATTTTTATTGAGTCCAGAAGGTCGTTTCCACTTTGTTAGCATTATTAGTTTTTGAATATCGGTTTCCGATTGTGCCCGAAATGCCCCATTGAGTTTTGGAAAGTTACAGACTTTTTCTATTGCAGGTGCAGGCATCAAGCCTCAATCGCAATCGCGAGTCCCTACCCTCGCAACCGCGATGAGGAACCTGGGCTCCTATTCATCGCAATCGCATGATTACCTATCATGATCACGATGAAGTCTCTTCCCCAATGTTCTTCACGACTGCGTGGCTAGCATTCGCGATTGCGATGGTCTAGTCAATATGTTCCTCGCGATCGCGAAGGGTCTCTTCGCGATCGCGATAAAAGACCCCTGGCAGTATAAATAATTGTGGACTTTGTATCTTTGATTCAAAATACAAAATCCTCTATTGTTGTTGTTCTAAACTCGTCTCAGCTCAGTATTTGGTCAATTCTCGATGTGGGGTGCATAATTCTTGCTTGTGATTGCTCCTCCATCGTAATTGGTAAGTTTTATCCTCTTAAAACCTATTAATCCACCTTTTTGTTTCTTAATTTGTTCTTATGATTGGCTGGTTGTTTGGAGCCTTTTCCATGGCCAAATTCTCTATAAATTCTGGGCATGCACACCTTGGAGTGTAGTGATCGTCGTACGCTTCTTCATATTTGGCTTTGGGTTATGAGGCCCATGGGCCCGTAACTGACCCAAACGTTGACCCAGCTATCTTTATAGTGATATGGGTATCGTTAGACTCGTTTTAATGTATTATTTGTGTTTGTGATAGAGTGATTATCATTCGAAGCTTCTCAGAGCGATTCGGGCTTGGATATCATTGTCCCAACAGCTTGTCATTGGAAAAGAGGTAGGTTACGGTATAAACTCCCTAGACTTAGCATATATAGGATAAAATTGTACTAATGGGCATCTTAGGGTTGGGTTACTAGGTTGGTACCACAGACCTTGACCTCTTTTCCATGATTTGCCCGTTTTTTTCCTCCGTTATATGTAGTATTCTTCATAGTTTCTATTATCACCCTTATGGTCCTGTGTGGCCTTGTTTTGACTCTGGACCATATATGGTGGGCTACTCGGGGGTGTGCATGAGTCCCAAACATCGTTATCATGATATTATGCTTGCTATTTGTGTTGTAGAGTGATTAGAGCCTGTGCAGGGCTGATAGGTTATTTGTTGGCCGGGGGCCACTGTTGTGATTATGTATACCATTTATCATACATATAGAGGGAAGTAGATCTATCTCAAAGTCGATCTCCCGCTCGGGAGGGATTTTGGGAAAATCTTTTGGAAATAATTCTCGGAACTCATTCACAACAAGGATAGACTGAAGGAATGGGGTTCCGAACTCCGTTTCCATAACCCGAACTATATGATAAATATAACCCTTAGAAATCATCTTCCTAGCCTTAAGATAAGATATGAAACGACCCTTTGAGGATGGAGGACTACCCTTCTGATGTGCCGCCAATTTACGGCACTTTTGACTCCTTTAAACTAAGAACAATCGTACGTTTTCAAGCAACCGTTGTCGTTTTTGATGTTTTTATGTTGTATTTTCAGGAAATGGAGACAAACGTGGAAACGGAAGGAAATACGCGAAAAAGAGAATTCTGGATAAGAGTGACGGACCGTCACAGTGACCATCACACCAAGGCAGCACCACTGCCTAGTAGTGACGGCCCAGGCGACGGTCCGTCAAGCCAGTGACGGTCCGTCAGCCTGGCCGTCACACCTGGGCAGTCGGTTACGCGGAATCCGAGCGTTTTTGGGATTTGTTTCCTAGACTCCTATAAATACCCTATGTTAGGTTTATTTTAATTATTCACTTATTACGCAAGTTTATTTGTCAAGCTTTTTAATATAGTTTTCCCAATAGTTTTAGGAGAGAATTGGAGAGCAAGAAACACGTTTTCCTTGTCTTGGAAACGCGTTCTTGATTTGTTCTTGAGTTGTTCTTGAGTTCTTGGTTTCTTGTTCTTGGAATACTTGAAGATTGTTTTCGTTATATTGTAAGGATCTTTTCTCTCTATTATGATTATGACTTTCTTCTCTTCTTCTTCAAACATGATTAACTAAAACTCTCACAACTAGGGTTGTGGAAGAAATGGCAAACGTAGCAAGATAGATTCCGGGTAGCGTCGGATTCAATATATATGTTGTCACGTTGTTAATCATTCATTATGTCACGTTTTCTAGTGGTTGCAAACATTAGAACTTTCCTATGTTTAATTTGCTTGAGTAAAGAGATTAAAACCGGGAAACTTGATTAACAACAAGGATTCGAGACTACTAACTCTCGTCTTATGATTAATGCTGTAACTAGATTAATCTACTTGATGTTTAGGATTGAAATCTAAACAGCACACCTTTTCAAGTTCGAGAGAATTGAAAAGTAAATTTGTCTATTTGGTTGAGAAACGTTTAGACGATACAATTAATTCAATCACATCGTGACACGCATATAGAAAGAACCCCGTTAAGCCTAGAATCGACTTTGTTACTGACGCCGTGGTAAACACTTCCCTAGTTCTCTCTCTCCTATTGATTATCATTCATACGTTAAGTGTTTGTTTTGTTTACAAATATTGATCACAAAACCCCCCCAATTTATCGGAAACTATTGACGACTAGTCACATACTTCACTAAAGGCTTAATTCTCACCATATTCTCTGTGGGATTCGACCCCAACCTTTGTTGGGTTCTATATTTGACTACGACCGCTTACGCTTTGTTAATTTGAGGTGTAGTTTGGGCGTTATCAAATAGTGGCGCCGTTGCCGGGGAATACGGTTGATTATTAAGTCCGGTGTGTTTATTTGACTCTTAGTCATAATTTCCTGCTTTTACGTTTGTTTGTTGTTTTTTGTTATTGACAGGGTACATAGTTGTGCATGCCAAGTACCCAGCGCTCGGGTGAATCAACATTACCTTGTGACCCCGAGCTTGCTAGAACGTTAAGGCGGAATATGGCCGCACAACAAGAGGCAGCAAGGATCGCTGCAGAACTGCAGGCCCAACAAAATTTGAATGCTGGAGGTCTGCAGCACGATCTTGAGTTGCATGATGAGGATAACAATTTAGATGGAGTTGGCGCTACGGGCGCCATTGTTGTTCCACCGCTACCGCCCGGAGCCAAGTTCAACATCACTAGCACGATGATCCAGCTGTTGAACTTGAGAGGAGTGTTCTGAGGTGCCGCTGGGGATGATCCAAACCAGCATCTGATGAATTTCGTGGGCATCTGCAAGTCGTTTGAACTGCCGGGCGTGAGTCAGACAGCGATCCGGCTCAGGTTGTTTCCGTTGTCTCTGTCTGATGAGGCAGCGGTGTGGTTGACAGAGTTGACCCCCGACTCTATCGCAACTTGGGGAGAGTTGAGAGGAGCTTTCCTAGAAAGGTTCTTTCCTCCCTCTCGGATGATACAGTTGAGGGACGAGATTAGCAACTTCAGGCAGCAGCCCCACGAAGCATTGCACGAGACTTGGTTGCAATTCAAAAAGAAGATAACGCAATACCTGAACCATCAGTTGACCGAAATTTTTTTGATGCAGACGTTCTACTGGGCATTGAATTCGGCTACCAAACCAACATTAGACAACGCTGCAGGTGGTGCATTCATGGGTCTCACTTTTGTTGAGGCCACAACTACTTTGGACAGGCTCACCAAAACCAACAGGGCCTGGCATACACGGGATACAGAGGTAGCAGCCAGCACTTATGCAGTTGGTATGCCAGCTGAGCAGCACAGAAAAGAGGAGGAGCGCGACCAAGACATGGCGCATCTGAAAACGCAGTTGGACCTACTGACAAAGCACTTGTTCTCAGGAGGTATGGAGAAGGTAAAAGCTGTGGGATCGCAAGGTAGAGCAGCCGAGGTTGAATCGAATGAGGAGGCCAACTATTTGGGGGGTTTCCAAGCCAATGGCCAGGGAAACCAAGGTCGGAACTATCAGAGAGACAACCACTATGAGAAAGGCGGCTACAAAGATTGCGACCAAGGAAACTGGAGGAACAGCACCGATAGAGGTGGGTTGTATATACCACCTGGTAATCGGGACAAAGCTGGCAACGAGGCAGAGACGTCCAAACTTGAGAACATGATGGCGAAGATGCTGCTGAAGGTGGAATCGACTGACTCTGGGGTAAAGGCAATGAGAACTGAATTATCAACATTGAGTCAGGTAGTGGAGTCACATTCCACCGCGATCAAGCAACTAGAGCAGCAAGTGGGTCACATCTCGGCATCTCTAAACCCAAGGAAGACAGGTACCTTGCCGAGTGACACCACTCATCCGAGGAATGACGCAAGCTGTATGGCGATCACCACAAGAAGCGGAAAAATATTACCGGAATCACCTCCAGTAATTCAGACCCAAGGTGATGTTGCGGATGATGAAGAAGCGGTAGAGGAGGAAACTCTAAAGCCTGCGGAGAAAAGCAAGGAAGCTGAAAAGCTGCCAACTATGATGCCTCGACCACCACCTCCTTTCCCACAACGCCTCAAGAAGAAAGTTGACGATGGTAAGTTCCTGAACTTCATGACCATGCTGAAGCAGATTTCAATAAACATACCATTGGTGGAAGCGCTGGAACAAATGCCCGGTTATGCCAAGTTCATGAAGGACTTGATTACAAAGAAGAGGTCGGTAAGTTTTGAACCGGAAGACAACCTCCACCACTGCAGCGCTATTTCTGCAAGGTCGTTAGTCGAAAAGAAGGAAGATCCAGGTGCTTTCACTGTTCCATGTACTATCGGGAAGCTCAACTTCGGAAGAGCATTATGTGATCTTGGTGCTAGCATCAACATGATGCCGCTAGCGGTCTACAAACAATTGGGTTTGGGAGCTCCTAAACCGACATCCATGAGAGTGATGATGGCTGACCGTTCGGTAAAGCGACCGGTGGGAATCTTATCTGATGTGCTGGTCAAGATTGGTAAGCTTATATTCCCGGCCGACTTTGTGATCTTGGATTGCGAAGTGGATTTCGAAGTTCCCATAATCTTGGGACGACCATTGTTAGCCACAGCAAGAGCATTGGTCAACATGGAGAGAAACGAGCTGACCTTACGATTGAACAATGAAGTGGTCAAGTTCGACGTGTCCAAATTGATGAAGCAACCAAGTGACATGAGGGTGGTCGCGGTCATCAATGCTATTGAGGAAGTCCCTGCGGATGTGTATCCTGAGGAGAAGGGTTGTCTTGAAACCCGAGCTGTTATGAAAGTAAGGGCGCTATCGCAAGAGGAGAAGCAGGTAAAGGAAAGCGGTGAAAGATCAAGAAAACGAAAACACCGCAAGAGAATCTGCAAAGAAAGAGCGAAGAAGTTGTCGCGACTAGCGATGGAGCCCAAAGAGGAAGCTGGAACGCCACACTCCATCGAGTTCTCCTGTTTTGAAGACCCTGGCGGTCTCCAACATCATTCCAGAATCTGAGTCATATCGACTTCACAGGTATTCCTTTCTCTCACAGTTTTTAGCTTTCATCTGGATGCATTGGGGACAATGCATGAGTCTAAGTTGAGGGTGTGGGGAAACCTGTGAGTCACCACCGAGGGTTTTTGTTGCCGTGTTTCTTTTCCCTCCGGTGTGCTATTGATGTGCTGCCATTTTACGGCACTTTTGACTCCTTTTAACTAAGAACAATCGTACGTTTTTAATCAACCATCGTCGTTTTTGATGTTTTTATGTTATATTTGTAGGAAATGGAGACAAACATGGAAACGGAAGGAAATACGCGAAAAAGAGCATTCTGGATAAGAGTGACGGTTCAGGTGACGGTCCGTCAAGGGTGTGACGGTCCGTCACCCAAACCGTCACACCAAGGAAGCAAGTGAGGCAGTCCACTGGCTAAGGGTGACGGTCCAGGCGACGGTCCATCAACCCTGTGACGGTCCGTCAGCCTGGCCGTCACACTTAGGCAGTCCGCGACGCGGAATCCGAGCATTTTTGGGATTGGTTTCCTAGACTCCTATAAATACCCTATGTTAGTTTTATTTTAATTATTCATTCACTATACAATAGTTCTCCCAATAGTTTTAGGAGTTTTTGAGCGAGTTTTGAGAGAGGAAACGCACTACACACGGTTTCCTTCTCCTCAAGCTTGTTCTTGAATCGTTCTTGGGATCTTGGTTTTTCTTGTTCTTGGATAATTGAAGATTGTTTTCACTATATTGTAAGAATCCATTCTCTTTATTATGAATACAATTCTCTTCTATTTTCTTTATAGCATGATTAACTAAACCTCCCACAACTAGGGTTGTGGGAGCCATGGCAAACGTAGCGATATAGATTCCGGGTAGCGTTGGGTTCAATATATGTATTGTCACGTTGTTAATCATTCATTATTTAATGTTTTCTAGTGGTTGCAAACATTAGAACATGCCTAGGTTTAAGTTTGCTTGAGTAAAGAGATTAAAACTGGGAAACTTGATTAACAACAAGGATTCGAGACTACTAACTCTCGTCTAATGATTAATGTTGTAACTAGATTAATCTACTTGATGTTTAGGATTGAAATCTAAAAAGCACATCTTTTTGAGGTCGAGAGAATAGAAAAGGAAATTTGTCTATTTGGTTGAGAAACGTTTAGACGATACCATTACTTCAATCACATCGTGACACGCATAAAAAAAGAACCCGATTAAGCCTAGAATCGACATTGTTACTAACGCCATGGTAAACACTTCCCTAGTTCATTCTCCTATTGATTAATTCTCATACTTTATTATTTGCTTTTGTTCATACAAAACCCCCCCTATTTACCGGAAACTATTGACGACTAGTCACATACTTCACTAAAGGCTTAATCTTCACCATATTCTCTGTGGGATTCGACCCCAACCTTGTTGGGTTCTATATTTGACTACGACCGCTTACGCTTCGTTAATTTAAGGTGTAGTTTGGGCGTTATCAAAAAGTGGCGCCGTTGCCGGGTAATACGGTTGTTAATTAAGTCTGGTGTGTTTATTTGACTCTTAGTCATAATTTCCTGCTTTACGTTTATTTGTTGTTTTTGTCTTTGATAGGGTACACAGTTGCGCATGCCAAGTACCCGAAGTTCGGGGGAACAAATTTTACCTTACGACCCCGAGCTTGCTAGAACATTGAGGCGGAATATGGCCGCACAACTAGAGGCAGCGAGGATCGCTGCAGAACTGCAGGCCCAACAAAATCTGAATGCTGGTGGTCTGCAGGATAAGATCGCAAGGAATGATGAGGATCTCGACTTAGATGGAGTTGGCGCTACGGGCGCCATTGTTGTTTCACCGCTACCGCCCGGAGCCAAGTTAAACATCACTAGCACGATGATCCAGCTGTTGAATTTGAGAGGAGTGTTCCGAGGTGTCGCTGGGGAGGATCCAAACCAGCACCTAATGAATTTCGTGGGCATATGCAAGTCGTTTGAACTACCGGGCGTGAGTCAGACAGCGATCAGGCTCAGGTTGTTTCCGTTGTCTCTGTCTGATGAGGCAGCATTGTGGTTGACAGAGCTGACCCCCGACTCTATCGCAACGTGTGGAGAGTTGAGAGGAGCTTTCCTAGAAAGGTTCTTTCCTCCCTCTCGGATGATACAGTTGAGGGACGAGATTAGCAACTTTAGGCAGCAACCGCACAAAGCACTGCACGAGACTTGGTTGCGATTCAAAAAGAAGATAACACAATGCCCGAACCATCAGTTGACCGATAACTTTTTGATGCAGACGTTCTACCGGGCACTGAATTCGGCTACCAAGCCGACGTTAGACAACGCAGCAGGTGGTGCATTCATGGGTCTTACCTTTGTTGAGGCCACAACTACTTTGGACAGGCTCACCAAAACCAACAGGGCCCGGCACACACGAGATTCAGAGGTAGCAGCTAGTACGTATGTAGTTGGTGTGTCAGCTGAGCAGCGCAGAAAAGAGGAGGAGCGCGACCAAGACATGGCGCATCTGAAAACGCAGTTGGACCTACTTACCAAGCACTTTTTCTCAGGAGGTATGGAGAAGGTAAAAGCTGTGGGTTCCCAAGGTAGAGCAGCAGAGTTGGAAACTGAGAAAGCGAATTACTTGGGGGGTTTCCAGGCCAATGGCCAAGGAAACCAAGGTCGGAACTATCAGAGAGACAACCACTATGAGAAAACCGACTACAGAGATCGCGACCAAGGAAACTGGAGGAACCACACTGATAAAGGTGGGTTGTATGTTCCACCTGGTAATCGGGATAGAGCTAGCACTGAGACAGGGACGTCGAAATTGGAGAGCATGATGGCAAAGATGCTGCTGAAGGTGGAATCGACTGACTCTGGGGTAAAGGAGATGAGGACTGAGTTATCAACGTTGAGTCAGGTAGTAGAGTCACATTCCACCGCGATCAAGCAGCTGGAGCAGCAAGTAGGGCAAATCTCGGCATCTCTGAACCAAAGGAAGACAGGTACCTTGCCGAGTGACACGACTCATCCGAGGAATGACGCTAGCTGTATGGCGATCACCACAAGAAGCGGAAAACTATTACCGGAATCACATCCGGTAATTCAGACTCAAGGTGATGTTGCGGATGATGAAGAGGCGGTAGAGGAGGAAACTCCAAAGCCCACGGAGAAAAGCAAGGAAGCTGAAAAGCCTCCAACTATGATGCCTCGGCCACCACCTCCATTCCCACAGCGTTTGAAGAAGAAAGCTGACTATGGTAAATTCCTGAACTTCATGACCATGCTGAAGAAGATTTCAATAAACATACCATTGGTGGAAGCGCTGGAACAAATGCCCGGTTATGCCAAGTTCATGAAGGACTTGATTACAATGAAGAGGTCGGTAAGTTTTGAACCGGAAGACAACCTCCACCACTGCAGCTCTATTTCCTCTAGATCGTTAGTAGAAAAGAAGGAAGACCCAGGTGCGTTTACTGTTCCCTGCACTATTGGGAAGCTCAACTTCGAGAAAGCCTTGTGTGATCTGGGTGCTAGCATCAACTTGATGCCGCTAGCCGTCTATAAACAACTGGGTTTGGGAGCTCCTAAACCAACGTCCATAAGAGTGATAATGGCTAACCGCTCAGTGAAGAGACCTGTGGGAATATTGTCTGATGTGCTAGTAAAGATCGGTAAGCTTATATTCCCGGCCGACTTTGTGATCTTGGATTGCGAAGTGGATTTTGAAGTTCCCATAATCTTGGGACGACCATTGCTAGCCACAGCAAGAGCATTGGTCGACATGGAGAGAAACGAACTGACCTTCCGATTAAACAATAAAGTGGTCAAGTTCGATGTGTCCAAATTGATGAAGCAACCAAGTGAGATGAGGGTGGTCGCGGTCATCAATGCTATTGAGGAAGTCCCTGCGGATGTGTATCTTGAAGAGAAGGGTTGTGTTGAAACCCGAGCGGTTATGAGAGTAAAGTCGCGATCGCAAACGAACGAGCAGGTGAAAGAAAGCGGTGAATTAAATCAAGAAAATGAAAACATCGCAAGAGAATCTGCAAAGAAAGAGCGAAGAAGTTGTCGCGACTAGCTGCGGAGCCAATGAAGGAAGAAGCTGAAATGCAACATGAGGTTGTCGCGTTCACACACTCCATCGAGTTCTCTTGTTTTGGAGACCCTGGCGGTCTCCAACATCATTCCAGAATCTGAGTCATATCGACTTCACAGGTATTCCTAATTCTCACAGTTTTTAGTTTTCATATGTATGCATTGGGGACAATGCATGAGTCTAAGTTGAGGGTGTGGGGAAACCTGTGAGTCACCACCGAGGGTTTTTATTGCCGTGTTTCTTTTCCCTCCGGTGTGCTATCTAGTAGAACCGGCATGTTTAGGTTGTTAGTTTAAATTTTTGTTTTTTTTAGTGTCTATAGCAAACATCATGGCGTTTTTCTTGACTAAAAGGAGCCCCCTTTAAAAATTTTCTGGTGTTGTACTTATGTTGGAACGATTGACTGTCTGGATCCTTGGATGTCATTGTATGGTTATGATTGGAATAAGTATGCTTAAGCCGAGCGGTTGTTTGATAGTTGGTAGCGATATAGTTTCTTGGTGCCAAGAGTGTGTGAGATTATTGTTATAAATTCTTACTCTGTGCATGCATCTAGAACTTGCCCGGTCTATTTTGTTAAAGTTTGAAGTTGGTTGCTTAGGAAAGGATCACATGCCCTTTTTGTGTGCAGGCCACTTAACCGATAAGACCGTCCAAATGCAAATACTCCCTTTGATCCCTGTTTGAGCCATAATTGACCTTGTTCTTTCGATAACCTGTCACCATTCCTGTTTAACTTTGAGTCCCTATTTTGGCCCTGGTCCTTTCTTGGACATCGTGCACCTCAACCCAGGCAATCAGCCTAAGTTGAGGGTGGCTACTATAGAGGTGAATGACAAGAAGAAGAGGATAGTGAAGATTGGTTGTGAATAGAATGAAAATTCGGGTGTGCGTCTTAGAAAAGAAAGAAAAAAAATAGAGATGAAAAAGATTGAAAAAGTAAGAAAAAGAATTGTCAAAATAAAGAGGCCGCACCTGTAGCTAGAAACAAGGAAATAAAAAAAAAGGTGAATAAGGATGGACAAAGTAAAGTTATGTGGTGATAAGACATCGGTGGTTCCAAGGAGGGCTTAGTCACTAACCCCTAAATGTATCCTACCTGCACCTGAAACCTCATTACAAGCCTAAACAAGTCCTGTAGTGATCCTGAGCGGCTTTCTGAAGAACTGAAATAGAATAGAAAGGGCAAGCCTATGGTATCGCATGTGCATTATTTGAAATCGTTTGTGAGTGTGAGCACTTACCTAGTCCCAAATCTTGTGTGTGGGATTTCTTTGTGGTGAGGGCACCAAGATGTCTGTATTGTCTATTGATTGTTAAGATCGCTGCGCGTGTGTATGTGGAATGTTCTATCATATCAGAATGACATGTTTGGATCCTTGCAAGTTAGTGTTTCATACATTTGTATGCTACGAGGGAGCTGGATTTAATGAACTAATGAATGACCATGAGTTGCTAGAGACACGAGTTTGTTTTCTTAGTTGAGTCGTCGTATTGTTTTTTGTTTATGTCATGTTGCTTGAGGACAAGCGAACGTTTTAAGTTGAGGGTGTTGATGTGCCGCCATTTTACGGCACTTTCGACTCCTTTTAACTAAGAACAATCGTACGTTTTCAAGCAACCATCGTTGTTTTTGATGTTTTTATGTTATATTTGTAGGAAATGGAGACAAACATGGAAACGGAAGGAAATACGCGAAAAAGAGCATTCTGGATAAGAGTGACGGTTCAGGTGACGGTACGTCAAGGGTGTGACGGTCCGTCACCCAAACCGTCACACCAAGGCAGCAAGTGAGGCAGTCCACTGCCTAAGGGTGACGGTCCAGGCGACGGTCCATCAACCCTGTGACGGTCCGTCAGCCTGGCCGTCACACTTAGGCAGTCCGCGACGCGGAATCCAAGCGTTTTTGGGATTGGTTTCCTAGACTCCTATAAACACCCTATGTTAGTTTTATTTTAATTATTCATTCACTATACAATAGTTCTCCCAATAGTTTTAGGAGTTTTTGAGCGAGTTTTGAGAGAGGAAACGCGCTACACACGGTTTTCTTCTCCTCAAGCTTGTTCTTGAATCGTTCTTGGGATCTTGGTTTTTCTTGTTCTTGGATAATTGAAGATTGTTTTCACTATATTGTAAGAATCCATTCTATTTATTATGAATACAATTCTCTTCTCTTTTCTTTATAGCATGATTAACTAAACCTCCCACAACTAGGGTTGTGGGAGCCATGGCAAACGTCGCGATATAGATTCCGGGTAGCTTTGGGTTCGATATATGTATTGTCACGTTGTTAATCATTCATTATTTAACATTTTCTAGTGGTTGCAAACATTAGAACATGCCTAGGTTTAAGTTTGCTTGAGTAAAGAGATTAAAGCCGGGAAACTTGATTAACAACAAGGATTCGAGACTACTAACTCTCGTCTAATGATTAATGCTGTAACTAGATTAATCTACTTGATGTTTAGGATTGAAACCTAAAAAGCACATCTTTTCGAGGTCGAGAGAATAGAAAAGGAAATTTGTCTATTTGGTTGAGAAACGTTTAGACGATACCATTACTTCAATCACATCGTGACACGCATATAAAAAGAACTCGATTAAGCCTAGAATCGACATTATTACTAACGCCATGGTAAACACTTCCCTAGTTCATTCTCTTATTGATTAATTCTCATACTTTATTATTTGTTTTTGTTCATACAAAAACCCCCCTATTTACCGAAAACTATTGACGACTAGTCACATACTTCACTAAAGGCTTAATCTTCACCATATTCTCTGTGGGATTCGACCCCAACCTTGTTGGGTTCTATATTTGACTACGACCGCTTACGCTTCATTAATTTGAGGTGTAGTTTGGGCGTTATCAGCTATCTAGTAGAACCGGCATGTTTAGGTTGTTATTTTTAGGTTGTTATTTTTTAAATTTTTTTAGTGTCTATAGCAAGCATGGCATTTTTCTTGTTTAAAAATGAGGCCCCTTTAAAAATTTTCTGGTTTTGTACTTATGTTGAAACGATTGACTGTCTGGATCCTTGTATGTCATTGTGTGATTATGAGTAGAATGAGTATGCTTAAGCCGAGCGGTTGTTTGATAGTTAGTAGCGATATAGTTTCTTGGTGCCAAGAGCGTGTGAGATTATTGTTATAAATTCTTACACTGTGCATGCATCTAGAACTTGCCCGGTCTATTTTGTTAAGTTCGAAGTTTGGTTGCTTAGGAAAGGATCACAGGCCCTTTTTGTGTGCAGTCCACTTAACCTAAAAGACCGTCCAAATATAAATAATCCCTTTTGATCCCTGTTTGAGCCATAATTGACCTTGTTCTTTCAATAACCTGTCACCGTTCCTGTTTAGCTTTGAATCCCTATTTTGGCCCTGGTCCTTCCTTGGACATCGTGCACCTCAACTCCGGCAATCAGCCTAAGTTGAGGGTGGCTACTATAGAGGTAAACCCTGTTTTGGCCCTGGTCCTTCCATGGACATTGTGCACCTCAACGCAGGCAATCAGCTTAAGTTGAGGGTGGCTACTACAGAGGTGAATGATAAGAAAAAGAGGTTGGAGAAGATTGGTTGTGAATAGAATGAAAATTCCGGGTGTGTGCCTAAGAAAAGAAAAATGAAAAGAGATGAAAAAGATCGAAAAAGTAATAAAAAGAATTGTCAAAATAAAGAGGCCGCACCGGTAGCTAGAGAGAAGGAAATAAAAAGGTAAATAAGGATGGATAAAGTAAAGTTATGTGGTAAGAAGACGCCGGTAGTTCCAAGGAGGGCTTAGTCACTAACCCCTAAATGTATCCTACCTGCACCTGAAGCCTCATTACAAGCCTAAACAAGTCCTGTAGTGATCCTGAGCGGCTTTCTGAAGAACCAAAATAGAATAGTAAGGGCAAGCCTATGGTATCGCATGTGCATTGTTTGAAATCATTTGTGAGTGTGAGCGCTTACCTAGTCCCAAATCTTGTGTGTGGGATTTCTTTGCGGTGAGGGCACCAAGGTTTCTGTATTGCCTATTGATTGTTAGGATAGCTGCGCATGTGTATGCATAATATTCTATCATATCGGAATGACATGTTTGGATCCATGCAAGTTAGTGTTTCATACATTTGTGTACTACGAGGGTGCTTGATTTAATCAACTAATGAATGACCATGAGTTGCTAGAGACACGAGTTTGTTTTCTTAGTTGAGTCGTCGTATTATTGTTTTGTGTCATGTTGCTTGAGGACAAGCGAACGTTTTAAGTTGAGGGTGTTGATGTGCCGCCAATTTACGGCACTTTCGACTCCTTTAAACTAAGAACAATCGTACGTTTTCAAGCAACCATTGTCGTTTTTGATGTTTTTATGTTGTATTTTCAAGAAATGGAGACAAACGTGGAAACGGAAGGAAATACGCGAAAAAGAGAATTCTGGATAAGAGTGACGGCCTGAGTGACGGCCCGTCACACATGTGACGGTCCGTCACAGTGACCGTCACACCAAGGCAGAACCACTGCCTAGTGGTGACGGCCCAGGCGACGGTCCGTCAAGCCAGTGACGGTCCGTCAGCCTGGCCATCACACCTGGGCAGTCGGTTACGCGGAATTCGAGCGTTTTTGGGATTTGTTTCCTAGACTCCTATAAATACCCTATGTTAGGTTTATTTTAATTATTCACTTATTACGCAAGTTTATTTGTCAAGCTTTTTAATATAGTTTTCCCAATATTTTTAGGAGAGAATTGGAGAGCAAGAAACACGTTTTTCCTGTCTTGGAAACGCGTTCTTGATTTGTTCTTGAGTTGTTCTTGAGTTCTTGGTTTCTTGTTCTTGGAATACTTGAAGATTGTTTTTGTTATATTGTAAGGATCTTTTCTCTCTATTATGATTATGACTTTCTTCTCTTCTTCTTCAAACATGATTAACTAAAACTCTCACAACTAGGGTTGTGGGAGCCATGGCAAACGTAGCAAGATAGATTCTGGGTAGCGTCGGGTTCAATATATATGTTGTCACGTTGTTAATCATTCATTATGTCACATTTTCTAGTGGTTGCAAACATTAGAACTTGCCTAGGTTTAATTTGCTTGAGTAAAGAGATTAAAACCGGGAAACTTGATTAACAACAAGGATTCGAGACTACTAACTCTCGTCTTATGATTAATGCTGTAACTAGATTAATCTACTTGATGTTTAGGATTGAAATCTAAACAGCACACCTTTTCAAGTTCGAGAGAATTGAAAAAAAAATTTGTCTATTTTGTTGAGAAACGTTTAGACGATACAATTAATTCAATCACATCGTGACACGCATATAGACAGAACCCCGTTAAGCCTAGAATCGACTTTGTTACTGACGTCGTGGTAAACACATCCCTAGTTCTCTCTCTCCTATTGATTATCATTCATACGTTAAGTGTTTGTTTTGTTTACAAATATTGATCACAAACCCCCCTCCCTATTTATCGGAAACTATTGACGACTAGTCACATACTTCACTAAAGGCTTAATTCTCACCATATTCTCTGTGGGATTCGACCCCAACCTTTGTTGGGTTCTATATTTGACTACGACCGCTTACGCTTCGTTAATTTGAGGTGTAGTTTGGGCGTTATCACCTTCCACTCTAAGATAGGTTCATTTGGAAACTTGAGACTAACAATCCGAGTAAGACAATCAACCGAGGCATAATAAGTATACAACCAATCCATACCAAGAATGACATCAAAATTAGTCATCTCCAAATCTACTAGATCCGCTGAAGTGACCTTGTGAAGGACTGAGATAGGGCAATTTTGGTAGATTCTTTTAGCTAGGACTGACTCCCCAACAGAAGTATAAACACAAAATGGTTCTAAAAGCAATTCAGGACAAATTTTGAATTTGCATGCTACATAAGGGGTAACAAAAGATAAGGAGGCACCGGGGTCCAACAATGCATATACATCAAGAGAGAAGACTTTTAACATACCAGTGATAACATCCGGTAAACTCTTCTGGTCCTGACGAGAGGACATGGCATAAAGACGGTTTTGGCGCTGACCACCAGAACTAGAAGAAGTGCCCTGCTAGGCTAGTCGACCTCCTGGGGCTGTTGGAGTAGACTAAGCCCTACTACCTCCCTACCCCTTCTTAGGCAAAGGGCAATCTCTAATTATGTGTCCATCCTGTCAACATCCAAAGCATGCACCTGTGCCCAAACGACACTCTCCCGGGTGATTCTTCCCATACTTGCTGCAAATAGGATGGGAAGATCCCTTAGCAACACTCCCCTGAGACTGTGAATAGGAATCAGATCCTCTACCAGTTTGGTCATGACGAGGCTTGGGGGCCTATGTAAGAGCACTAGCAGAAGAATGAACAGGTCCTGATAATTTCTTCTGAAATGAGGAGCTATGTCCACCACCAGACCTCTGATGGACAAAACCTTCCTTGGATCTAACTCTCTTATTCTCCCTAGCCATATCCCTAAGCTTGTCTCCCTCGATCTGGTGAGCATGAGTCATAAGTATGGATATACTCATGTCGCTCAACAATATCGTAGTTCTACATTCCTTCTTTACCAAATTTGAGACTCGATAGATATACTTGCTCATCTGATCCTGCGGGTCCGCTACCATAGACAGGGCATACCTAGACAGTTGAGTGAATCTCAAACTGTACTCCTGCAAAGTCATAGATCCCTGTCTCAAATTCACAAACTCCTCGGCCTTCGCTTGCCTTAACTCCCCAGAAAAGAACCAGTCAAGAAAAGGCCTCTCGAAACACTCCTATCATATGGACCTCATACCTAGCCCTAGCTTCCTTCCATTACGTGTACCAGATATGAGCTACATACTTGAGTTGATAGGATGCTAACTCAACACTATCAACCCCAACCACTTGTATAACATCAAAGATTTTCTTCACCTCATCCAAAAAGTTAAGCAGATCTTCCCCAACCTTCGAACCCCAGAATTCCAGCGGGTTCATACGGATAAACTCACAAACTCGGGCCGCTACCCCACCTTGAGAGTGGACAAGGATAGGAGCCGGCTGGTTGGCCTGAGCGGCCAAGGTCTGGGCTAGCATGTGAATGGCATTTCGGAACTCCTCATTCATGACCTCGGGGGCCAGAAATAGAGGAGCAGCATTCCAAGCGGCTCGGTGAGGCATAGCATGTTGAGGCATAATCTGAAACATACACGGAAAGGATTAGAGGGATATTAGAGTTATACTCTAATGCACGATATAATCATGAAAGAAATAAAGTTTTTCTCAAGATATCTCATAGCTTCCCTCTCATAATTGTGGAGCGCTTCACACACATGAAAGAGATTCTACTCGATGTGACTTTCAGACATCCTAGGACTCTTAAATCTGAGGCTCTGATACCAAGTTTGTCATGCTCTGAGGCTACCCCCTAGACGTAATACGGGATTCGAGGCACGAGTACCCTAGACTAACCTTTGGTCATAGCATACTCAGTCGCTCATAAGAAAGCATAGCGGAAGCATAGATAGAACATTAGGCAACCCACATCCATAAATGATAAGTCAATATGAAACATAGTTTTAAAAGAGAGACTCGAATATTGGCTATGTCTGAAAAGCCTCTACACATGACAAAGGGTGTTGCTAGGACAAGACCCTAGCTAACTCGAGGTACAAAAGTAACAAACAAAAAATAACTAGAATCATAAGTCTACCCTCGAACAATGAGGACTCACCAACATTGACTGAAAATGGCCTGCGATCTCTAGCCATGTGCCTAAGGAAGGGAACCTGAATCTGCATCGTCAAGAGGATGCATCACAAAATTTGCATCAGTACTATAGGATGTACTGAGTATGGGAGATATGCATGATCATGATAAAATATACTTAAAATATGCCTAAAATGCACTCTTTCATAATAAGAGATAGCATAAGAAGTTATCAAGATATAAGGCATAAAACATGAAGTAAAGTCAAGATTCAAAAATAGAGTATCATATAACTTTATAGCTTGAAAATAATCATGTAGGAGTTTCTTTTAACCTACATTAAACCATGATGAGCTACATGGAGTCCAGTGTCATGCACCCACACTGAAAAAGGTTGTCCTAACTAGCCAAGGTTAGAACCATGTTCATAAGGATCCTTTCATAAGCCACAGAGGGCAACCTACAGTGGCAACTTAGTTTTGGACTTGGGTTATCTAGAACCCTCATCACTCAGTGCTAAATACTACTCTTAAAATATATAACATGAGGCTCACATATATGTGGCATATCTATATGTTGAAACTTGTTCATAAACATGTTCATACCCCGAGTCTTTATACTACTCATGAACCTTTGTTTAGAAAATAATTCATGAGCATTGGTGGCACCTCGGGTGTCTTGTCTTGCATAATACTTCATAACTTGAAAACTTACATGGTACTAGTTCAATTTCTTAATAACATATACTTTCATAAAACATAGGAACTAGGCATGCACTTGCTTGAAATTCATGAAAACATGCTATCAAATACCCAATTTACTTGAATCAATTTATGCATGTAGAATTTGCCATAATTAGCCTTCAATATGAAATAGGAGTTCATATGTAAAAACTCATGCAAAATCATGCAATTTAGTAATAATTTCATAATAAAATCACGAGAAGGCAATTTATAGCAAAACCCATAAGAATTGGGTAAGAACCCTAATTTGAAAGTTCATGAAATCAAAATAGAAATTAGGGGTTTTGGGCACAAGGGTGAAAGAAACCCATTGTTGAATACCTACATACCTTGATTGAAGCTAACCCACTTGAAATTGAAAAGAAAAGGAGACTTAAACTTGGAGCTTGAAGAGGTTCTTTTCCCTTTTTGGAAGATGAATGAGGGATAATGAGAGACTCAGGCTAAATGGGGGTAGAAACCCTTATAGAAATAGTCAAAACGATATCATTTAGGAGTTAAAAGGATGGGTAATGACTAAAATACCCCTGGAACATAATTAGGAAAAAGTTAGAAAAAGTTGACTTTCAGGGACCACAGATGGATTCCATGAGTCGTAGACCAAACCACGGCTCGTGGTTTCCATTCATAGTTCCTGGCCAAAGAAAAGGCTGCAGAAGCCAAATTACGGGTCAACAGGATGGACTCATAGAATGGACTATGATTTGTAGAACCAATTCATCATTTCTAAGGTATTTGGCAGGCCTCTGATCAGGTTTCACGAGTCAACAAGATGGTACGTAATACAAACTATGGTCCGTAGTCTTGACTCGTTGTTCCTGGGAATCAGTCAGTCCTTAGGTCTGGTTCCATGAGTTGACAATATGGGCCATAGACTAAACTACGGTCCGTAGAACCAACTCATGGTTCTCAGACCAGAGACTGATTCTGGCAGACTTAAAACATAGATCCACTCCACGACTCATGGTTCAAACCATTATCTGTGGTTTAGACCCATCATTTCTGTAGAGTTTAGAATTTTCAGATTTCTTAAGTTTAAAAGCTGGATCAGATCTTGGGGTGTTACAAGGACCTCCATGGACCTTTCCAATCTGGGCCAGAGGCTTTGGGGTGCGTGCGCTGGAAGAGGGGTATATGGTGGATTAGAGGTATACGGGTAGTGTCTTTCTGAACCTACCTACTGGGCCCTTTAGGCATCAGAAGAGGTAAATAAAGATTTAGTGTTTCACCCAGATTTCATCATGCATCATACCATTAATTTGTGTGAGGTTCCACCCTTGTTTGCTATTTGTTAAGTGTGCGCTCTGGTAGTACGGGATGCCAGAGGGATTTTCTTTACTTGCTTGTATTCCTCGGGTGTATGGGTGCCTATGGGATTGTAGGTAGGCTTATTAATGCTTAATTGAGTTATTATTCCTACGATTATTTCTTACTACGGTATGGATAGTGGAAGTAGTACTTGTATCTTGACTTGGTTCTTATTCTCGCATTCGAGCATGCTTTGTTTCCTATTTCCTCCTCCCCTTTTTACTTGAGGTTACGCGTATACCGTCCATTTTCTGTAAACTTCTTAAATATTATTATTGCGAGGATCCCAGGTGCATCATTTGTTTCTTTTACCTGTATCTATAATATATTTTTTGTAGCTAGCCATGTATGCTATTTTCTGCTGTCTTCCTTCTGTGCTAGCTTCCATGTACTTCTTCATTGTTTTCTGTGACTAACTGTTTCTATTCTGATTCTTACTTCTCTTTTATCTTATATGTACCCAGTCAGCCTATGATACCTACTAGGTACCTTTGGTTTGCCTACAAGGGGGTTGTAGGTGCCATCACGATCGAGAAATCGAGTCATGACAGCTTGGTATCAGAACCTAGGTTTCACCGATGTCATCGATATTGGAGTCAATGTCTAGTAGAGTCCTACGGATCAGGGAGGAGAGGTCTGTACTCAATCTTTGGGAGGTTACAGTGACATCTTAGATAACATGACTCCCTTGTTGCTTCTGTATCATATGTAGTCCTTGGAAGTTTCTTGCAATCTCATATGCTCTAGTTCATTCTTCTGCAGATGGTTCATACAAGAGCGTCGGTGTTAGGTGGAGACAAGCCTCTAACTTCAGCACCCCTGACACCAACTAGGGGTCGGGGAGGTCGTAGAGGTAGGGTTCGAGGATGTACCCAAGCAGTGGCACCTACTAGAGCTGCTAGAGTTGAGATAGAGCCTGAGCATGACTATAAGCCAGAGTTAGTTCATGAGCAGCATCATGTGGACCCGAGGACAGCCAAGGTATCACCAGCTCTAGTACTAGTTCTAGCACCCACTTTTGTGCCAGCTTCAGCCCCTACTTATTCTTCAGCTATTTGGGGTTTATTATTATAGCTTTTGGGTATGATGGAGAGCGACCTTCTGAGGTAGCAGAGACATTTGCTTAAGGGGCATCCCTAGGTGCACCAAGTTTAGGAGTGTAGTCTGCTAATGCGGCTCCCCATGCTGAGGTTATTCTGGTCCCATTAAATATGCAACCTCTTGCTCCTCTCCCAGCTATGACAGAGACAGAGCAGAAGGCATTGGGTAGATTCTTGAGATTGGCACCTCCGTGGTTTTCTAGTAATTCTGGACAGGATCCACATGAGTTTATTACCACTTGTGAGGAGATGTTGCACCATCTGGGTTTGCTGGAGACTCACGGTGTTTGTTACACTACATATCAGCTGGAGGGCCCAACAAAGTTATGGTGGAGGGGCCAGGTTGCTTGCAGACCAACATCGTCACCTCCATTGACTTGGTCTGAGTTTTATGAGGCTTTCATGGCCAAGTTCTTTCCACAGAGCGACAAGGAGCATCGTAGGGAGCAGTTCACTAGACTTATGTAAGGTTCTATGACCGTGTCAGAGTATGAGACCCGTTTCCATCAGCTTGTTCCATTTGGGGAAATGATTATGCCTACAAAGCCTGACAGAGTCCGTAGGTTTGTTTGGGGATTGCGGTAAGAGTTTAGAGAGCCAGCTGCGATATTGGTTGCTTGTGGCCGATCATTCCAGGCTATTGCTGACTATGCTCACACAGTAGAGGACTTGTATCATCATGACTCTAGTGCCAGAGATAAGAGGCCTCGACATAAAGGTGGCTACTGTGGTTCCCATTAAGGTGGTAGAGGTTCAGGCCAGTAGGGCCGAGGTTATCAGCTGTAGCAATACCAGGGTCAGTCTAATAGGCCAGTTCAGGCTTCACACCAATCTTCTGGGGGGTTTCAGTTCTAGCAGGGTCAGGGTAGCCAACAGGGCTATAATGGTCAGTCGTTGAGAGGTGCAGCTTCTGGGGCATCAAGCCATGGTGGCTATATAGGTTCTGCTAGTTCATCTTGCTAGTTTAGGCTATCAGGGCCTTATTATAATTGTGGTGTGGTAGGTCATTATGACAGAGATTTCCCCTAATGGGGTACAGTTTAGCCTGCCGCTCAGTCGACTCAGCCTATTCGCTTAGTACAGCCACTGGATCAAGGAGGTGGTAGTCAGGGTAGAGTTGGTGGCCCATGAGGTAGGACAGGTGGTAGGGATGGTGGTCGGTCAGGTGGTGGTCATCGTCATTTCTATGCATCCCTGGTAAACTGAAGGTAGAGGCCTCAGATGCTGTGATCACAGGTACGATCTCTATTTGCCATCGCCCACCCTTTGCATTATTTGATCCTGGATCCACTTGTTCGTATGTATCTGCTTACTTTACGCCTTTTTTTGGGGTTGGCTAGTGAGCCGTTATCTGTTCATGTATCTGTTTCAATCCCAGTAGGAGATTTCTTAGTAGTGGATCAGATTGTGAGGGCTTGCTTGATATCTGTGGGTGACTAGGAGACTTGGGGTGATATGTTGATCCTTGATATGTTAGATTGTGATGTGATACTGGGAATGAACTTGTTATGCCCTCAACGTGCAATTTTAGATTGCTATGCCAAGCCCATTACCATATCCATGCACGGTGTATCCCAAATTGTGTGGCAGGGTTCTGTCAGCCACGCACCATCTGGGATCATCTCTTGTCTTTGATCTAGGAAGTTGATCTCTCGCTGGTGTTTGGATTATCTACCATATGTCCGAGATGCTAGTGCCGACCCTTCGTCCCTTGAGTCCCTTCATGTGGTTAGAGACTTCCTATATGTGTTCCCTACCAACCTGCCAAGCCTCCCACTTGAGAGAGATATTGACTTAGCTATTGAGTTAGAGCCGGGCACCAGACCCATTTCTATTTCCCCTTACCGTATGGCTCCAACTGAGTTGAGGGAGCTTAAGGAGCAGCTCTAGGATCTGTTAGCTAATGGGTTCATTAGGCCGAGTGTATCATCTTGGGGTGCTCATGTTCTGTTTGTGAAGAATAAAGATAGGTCGATGTGGATGCATATTGATTATCGACAACGGAATAAGGTGACTGTGAAGAATAGGTATTTGATGCCGCAGATTAATGACTTGTTTGATCAGCTTCAAGGTTCAACTATGTTTTCGAAGATAGATTTGAGATCAGGCTACCACCAGTTAAGAATTAGCCGGAAGATATCCCTAAGACAACATTCAGGACATGTTATGGACACTATAAGTTCTTGGTGATATCTTTTGGGTTGACTAATGCCCCAGCAGCCTTCATGGATCTGATGCACAGGGTGCTTTTCCCGTATTTGGACTCATTTGTGATTATTTTCATAAATGACAGCTTGATATACTCACAGAGTAGAAAGGTTCACGAGCATCACTTGAGGATTATACTCTAGACTTTGAGAGATCATCGACTTTGTGTCAAGTTCTTAAAGTGTGAGTTTCAGCTTGAGTCAGTTGGATTCCTAGGACACGTGGTGTCTAAGGATAAGATTAGAGTGGACACATGTAAGATTTCAGCGGTTCATGACTGGCCTAGACCTACTACTTCTACTGAGGTTCGCAGCTTCGTTAGGTTAGACGGGTACTACAGATGGTTCGTTGAGGGATTTTTTCCATAGCAGCACCGTTGACTATGCTGACTAGGAAGGATGTCCCATTTCAGTGGTCGGGTCAGTGCGGGGATAGCTTTCAGAGGCTTAAGGCCTTGTTGACTTCAGCTCCTGTATTGACTTTGCCAATTGACGGTCAGTTTCTCTGTGTATTGTGATGCTTCTGGGGTCGGTCTTGGTTGTGTGTTGATGCAGTAGGGTTGAGTGATAGCATATGCTCGAGGCAGCTGAAGGTACATGAGAACAACTACCCTACTCATGACTTGGAGTTGGCAGCAGTAGTTTTTGCGCTGAAGATCTGGAGGCATTACTTATATGGGGTTCACTTTGAGATATTCACCAATCATTGTAGTCTTCAGTACGTTACGAGCCAACGAGAGCTAAACTCGAGGTAGAGGAGATGGATTGAGCTACTGAAGGACTATGATTTCACTATTTTGTACCATCTAAGGTAAGGCAAATGTAGTAGCGGATGCCTTGAGTAAAAAGCCGGTAAGTATGAGTAGCCTAGCTTCACTTTCAGTTTTAGGAGCGACCGTTGGCCTTGGACGTCCAATATTTAGCTAACCGTTTGGTTTGACTTGATTTATTGGATCCCAGTAGAGTTCTTGCTAGTGTTGAGGTCCGTTCCACTTTGATTTATTATATTCAGAGCTGACAGTTTGAGGATCAGATATTGTGTGACCTTCGTGATCTGGTTGTTCGGGGTGAGGCTAACCGGGCTACTTTAGATTCAGATGGGGTTATGAGGTTTGGTGATCTACTTTGCATTTCGAGGGTTGGCGATTTGATTCAGTTGATACTCCGTGAGGTACATTGTTCTAAATACTCCATTCATCCTGGTGCGGTGAAGATGTATAGGGACTGGAGAAAGCTTTACTGGTGGAGTGGTATGAAATGGGATGTAGCGGAGTTTGTATCTTTGTGCTTGAACTATTAGCAGGTGAAGTTCGAGCACGTGAGACCAGGTGGTTTAATGCAGCGACTTCCTATTCGTGAGTGGAAGTGGGAAGGGATTACTATGGATTTCATAGTTTGTCTGCCTCGTACTTCAAGGGGTTTCGACTCTATTTGGGTGATTGAGGACCGACTGACCTGTCAGTATATTTCTTGCCAATTACGGTGCAAAAAGGTTAGCTCAGATTTATATTCGTGAGGTTGTTTGGTTGCACGGGGTCCCAGCTTCTATCATATTAGACCACACCACTCAATTCACATCTTCAGTTTTGGAGAGCTATTCAAAAATATTTGGGTACGAAGGTTTAGCTTAGTATTGCATTCCAACCTCAGATAGATGGCCAGTCCGAGAGGACTATTCAGGTCCTGGAGGACATGCTTCGTACCTGGGTTCTTGACTTTGGAGATTCTTGGGATCAGTTTGTGCCTTTGCCTGAGTTTGCGTATAATGATAGGTTCCATTCGAGCATTGACATGGCACCCTTCAAGGAATTGTATGGTAGGCATTGCAGATTTCCAGTTGGTTGGTCCGATGGGTTGGAGTCTAGGCCACATACTACAAATTTACTTTGAGAGTCCTTAGACCAAGTCAGAGTGATTCAGGATAGACTTTGAGCTGCTCAGAGTAGGGAGAAGAGCTACGCCGATCATAGACATGGTGCCTTGGAGTTCAATGTTGGTGATTTGGTATTCCTCTGTGTGTTGCCCATGAAGGGCGTGATGAGATTTGGTCATCGAGGCAAGATTAGCCAAAGGTACATTGGGCCATTTGAGATTCTTCAAAGGGTTGGTAGTGTTGCATATCAGTTAGATTTGCCTCCTATATTTTTAGCTATGCATCGAGTATTTCATATTTCAATGTTGAGATGGTATGTTCCAGATGAGTCTCATGTGTTGCAGTGGGATTCGGTTCAGTTGGATGAGAGGTTGACTTTTATTGAGGACCCAGTTTCTATCATGGACTGAGATGTCAGGAGGTTGATATTTAGGGATATACTGGTTGTGAAAGTTTAGTGGAGGCACCGTCTGATTGAGGAGGCTACTTGGGAGACCGAGAGAGATATACGGGCACAGTATCCACAGTTGTTTGAGCCTTTAGCTACCTCCTTCTCTTTTACTTTCGAGGACAAAATCCCTTTTTAGTAGTGGATGATGTAATGACCCTTCTGGTTATTTTTCATGTTTACGCCTTCTTTGTATTGTTAGAGCCTTTTTGTAGTGGCCCCAAGTAATTTATGGCTTGCTGGGACTGGTGGTTCAGTGCCCTGTCCATTCGTTTGGTCATTGTGGACATTTCCCTATTTTAGAGCATAAACTTTGGAATTCATTGACTTCGGTCAACATTCTTGGTAAACGCACTTGGAATTGAATTCTGGCAATTTCGTTAGCTCAGGAGTTTCGATTTTGGTCTAGAGATACCCTTGGTCGGGTTCTGGGAGCTTTCGATTTAGTTGTCTTGGTTTTTGTGTTTCTAGCCAAGTTGAACTTGAAAGTTTGACTTTGGTCAACATTCAGAGAAGACAGCCTTAGATGGAAATTCTGATAGCGTTGTTAGCTCCAGAATGTTGACTTTGGGCTAGGGGGACCTTTGGTTCGGGTCCCGAGGCTTCCAGACTCATTTTAGGCCATAGGGTTCAATTTTGGAAAGTTTGGCCTAAAGTTGGTTCTTAGGCGTGGGGCCCACTTTTTGTGGTATCGACCTCTGTTGGGATTTTCATCAATTTTGTTAAGTCCAGAATGCTGTTTTTAGTCAAATAGCTTGGATTGTTTGTGTTCGTAGGACCCCAGATGTGTTCCTCAGGGTCCATTGGAGAAAATTTCCTCTTGGTGTTGGCTGTTGGCAGTTGTTGCTGTCATGGAAACATCCAAGCCTCCGCCTACGCGTGGGCTGGCCGCCTACGCGCAAGGCATGTGCCAGTCGCCTCTCTGCTAAGCCATCGCTTAGGCTTGCCTTGGCCGCATCTGCAGGCCCGCATACGCGTTGGCCTGGCCACATGCGCACAAGGATGGCGACTGGCCTGCCAGCGCTTGGACTTCGCGTAGGCGCTGCCTTCTCGCGTCCGCGTGGACGCCTAGGTAGCGGTCTGGCTCGTTCGCACAGGCCATGGGCAGCAGCTATTTAAGCTTTGCCCATTCATTTTTCCAGCCTTTGTTCTTCATTTCTCCCACTCTGAAACACTAAATACTCCCCACAAAATGCTCTAATCAGTTATTAACTTAGGGAAATACAATTGTTCATCAAGAATTTGTGCTCCCTCGATCATTTGGTAAGTTCTTCTGCCCCAAGTTGCTTTTTATCCACTTGTTAAAACCACCATTGTTGACCAATTCTCAAATCTTGGAAATCACTTGTAGATTCTATTTCTCTTGGGCATGCATGTTCGTGGATTTGTGGAACTCGCCTCCTTGACGTTTTCTCTCATTGTGGTAAGTGTTTCTTGCCCAATTTTTGGTTTTCATTCCCTAAATTCCCTCCTTGAGTTCTTGTATCGTAGGGGCTGTTTTAGCTTGAAATTCATGCCCAAATTCTTAAATTATCCGGGCATGTACTCCTATGATCATGGTGGTCATGTTATAATCTTTTGCTTCCGGTCTCGGGTTATAGGCCCCGCGGGCCCTCTTTTGACTCGAAATTTGACCCGACTATAATTATAGCAATATGGGTATCGTTTGTCTCATTTTAATGCATTATTTATGTTTATGATAGTTTGGTTATCATTCAGAGCTTCTTGGAGTTATTTGGCCTCAGACATCGTTGTTCCAGCATCTTATCACCGGACGACAGGTAGGTTACGGTCTAACTTCCCTAGACTTTGCTTATATAGGATAAAATTGTACTAATTGGCATCCTTGGGTTGGGTTTATAGCTTAGCACCCTACCTTGACCGCTCTTCCATGCCCGCTTCATTTCTTTCCTCTGTTATGTGTAGTATTCTTTGTAGACTGATATTATCACCCTTGTGGTCCTGTGTGGCCTTGTTTTGACTCTGAACCATAGATGGTGGGTTATTCGGGGGTGTCCGTGAGTCCCAGACATCGTTATAATGATTTTAGGCTGGTTATCTGTGTTGTAGAGCGATTGGAGCCTGTGCAGGGCCGATAGGTTGATTGTGAGCCGTTGGGCTGCTATTTGTGATTGAGCATGTCATTTCCATGCATATAAAGGGATTTCTACCATATTTTACTATGGTTTTGGGCTTTGGGACACTATTACTGGTTTTCTTAACTTTGCATGGCCTTGGGGGCCCGTTTCCAACTGAAATGACTTTGAAATGGTTTGGAAATGACTTTACAGATCTTCTTGGGGTAAGAAAGGTTAAAAGAGAAATTCATCACAGTTTTACTACTACCACTAGACTTGGCAGGGCCGTAGTGCTAGATTGGCATTTTACTAAATTGAGATGATATTAGACTCGGTCGATCCGAGCATCTGAGCTATTTTTTTTCCCGTTTATAGACCCGGTCATGTCCGGGCACCCTTGATGGGGTTTTGAGATTTATTTCACTGTTTTTAACCTGGACAGAGTCTGCGCAAGAATATTAGAGGTTGGGCTACTAGGTTGGATCCAGACCCACTCCGGACGATGTTTTGAGATTGAGATTTGGTATGTGGTCGAGGAACTCCATGGACCTTTCTGATCCAGGCCAGGGGCTTTGGGCTGTGTGCACTGGACGAGGGGTATATTGTGGAGTACAGGTATACATGCAGTGTCCTTCCATGGAACCTACCTGCTAGGCCCTTTAGGCTCCAGAGGAGGTACATACAGAGTTACTGTTCCACCCATATTTCATCATGCATCATACCATTCATTTGTGTGAGGTTCCACCCTTGTTTGTTGTTTTCGGAGTGTACGCTCGAGTAGTATGGGATGCCTGAGGGTTTGTCTTCACTTTCTTGTGTTTCTCGGGTGTATGGGCGCCCATGGGACTGTAGGTAGGCTTATTATTGCTTAGTTGGGTTATTGTTCCTTATGATGATTTCTTACTACGGTTTGGATAGTGGAAATAATACTTGTATCTTGACTTGGTTCTTCTTCTTATATTCGAGCATGCTTTGTTTCCTATTTCCTCCTTCCCTTTTTACTTGAGGTTACCGGTATACCGTCTATTTTTTGTAAACTTCTTATCTATTGTTATTGCAAGGATCCCAGGTGCACCATTTCATTCTTTAACCTGTGTCTGTAATATATATTCTGTAGCTAGCCATGTATGTTGTTTTCTGCTGTCTTCCTTCTGTGCTAGCTTTCGTGTACTTCTTCATTGTTTTCTATGACTAACTGTTTCTATTCTGCTTCTTACTGCTCTTTTATCTTATATGTGCCCATTCGACCTATGATGCCTACTGGTACCTTTTGCTTCGCATTTGGTGCTTATACTACACTCTGCATCTTCTAGTGCAGATCCTAGTGTGGGCCCTTACCGTTAGCTCGTGGACACTCGTGCGAGGATGTAATGACCCTTCCGGTTATTTCCACGAATACGTTTTCCTTGTGCCATTAGAGCGTGTTTGTAGCGGCCCCAAGTCACTTAAGGCTCGTCAGGACCGGTATTTCGGTGTTGGGCCCATTTGTTTGGTCGCATTATAAGTTTTGAAGCCAAGCGAGTCGGCAAAAGTTATCGTAAGTTCTTTAATAAATTTTCTGAACTTTGGGTCAAATGTATCAGGGCTTTTCTCTCAATACATAAAGAGTTAGAAGTCCCCCGAAATATCAAATCGAAGGTCTACGAGTCTAGTTTCCAACGCATAAAACCTCACGTCCAACTGATATCGGAGTAAAAAGTTATGATTGTTTTACCGCGGACTGTCTGGCAGAAAACGGGTTACGTACCGGGTCGCGAACCGGGTCGGGTTAAACTCGATTTAAGCCTCAACTTCATGTTTTAAAACGCCATTTCAGTTCCAAAACAGTGATAAAACATAAGGGAGGATCCCGAGAGAGTTCTTGAGTATCGAAATCGTGCGTACTTTAAAATATTTAATTTAAAAGTTGAATGTGGTAGAAATTTAATTTATTAAACCTTTTCAAAATATTTTAAAGGTTTATGAAAAATATTTTGTTACGATATAATTGTATATGTATTTATTTTATAAAGTTTTTATACATTGTAATATTTTAACGGAGATAGAAATTTAGTTATGTTAAAATTTATTATTATAATATAGTAGGTTTTGTTTGAAATAATTTTCTAATGATTATGGTATATTCAAAAATTATATTTGTTATACCACGAATTTATGCAATACCCGAATATATAAATAACGGGATAAGAATTCCTTTTTATCCTTGCCACCTCCACTCCACGTGGAGGTGGAGGGAGTGGCCAACAATCCACTATCTACGTGGGTCATTACTAGTGTGACATATCAACCTAACTTACAATGATTTATAGTATGTAAGTATCAGGATGCTAATTCTGGTTTATGGGTTGTAAAAGTTCTTTGATTCCACTACGAACGAGAAATATACCTCCATGTCTTTCTAATTACATTCTATGGCTTCACAAACACATTAAGCTACATAGCTGCTACAGCACGCATGTTGATATATATTGTGTAAAAGAGAATTTGTGGGTTATCCAAGTGGTGTGGTACGAGAACATCGAAAAGAAAATAGATTTTCTACGTCAAGTTATCCAAGCCCGAGTTTGATTTCGTGTTGGAGGTTTTTCGGAGAGGTTCAAGCTTGTCATCGGACGACAGGTAGGTTACGGTTTATTTTCCCTAGACTCCGCATATATAGAATAAAATTGTATTAATGGGCATCCTTGGGTTGGTTTATTAGGTTGGTACCACAGACCTCGACCACTTTATTCATGTCCGCCTTCTTTTGTTTCTCCGTTGCTTGTAGTATTTGCCGATATATTTTATTTACCCTTGTGGTCCTGTGAGGCCTTGCTGACTCTGGAACATAGAAGGTGGGATTTTGGGAATGTCCGCAAGTCCCGGGCATAGAATTATCCTTCTAGGCTGGTTATGCTTGCTGAGTAGCTGTGGGCCTGTGCAGGGTCGATAGGTTGATTGTGAGCTGCTGGGCAGCTATTGTGTGTGATCATACCATTTCCATGCATATAAAGAGGTTTTATCCATGTTTTACTATGGTTTTGGTTTCGGGCCTACCGGCACTATTTTCTAAACCTTGCATGGCTCGGGGGGCCCATTTTTGATGGAAATAATTTGGAAATGGTTTGATTTAACTTGTGAATATTTTTGGGCAAGAAAGTAAAATTATGTTTAAAATCATCAGTTTTACGATTATCGCTAGACTCGGCAGGGCCGGGGCGCTAGTTGAGTTTTCTTGTTACTTGAGATGATTTTTAGCCTCGGTCGGACCGAGCACCTGAGATGACTTTTTACTGTTTAGACCCGGTTATGCCCGGGCACCCTTGGAGGGGTTTTTGAGACATTTTCCTACTACTTTAGTCCTGGACAGGGTCTGGGCATTGCATATTCGAGACTGGGTCTCTATCTTGATACCGGACTTGCTTCCGGACGACATGTGTTGATACTGAGTTTTAGTATGGGGTCTGGGACCTCCATGGACCTTGCCATCCGGGCCAGGGGCTACGGGCTGCGTGTGCCGGAAGAGGGGTATACGGTGGAGTAGAGGTATACGGGCAGAGTCCTTCCATGGAACCTACCTGCTGGGCCGGATCGGCGTCGGAGGAGGTACATACAGAGATACTATGGCACTTGAGATCTTCATGCATCATATCATTCATGGTTCGAGGTTCCACCCTTGTTTGTTGTTTGCTGATTGTACGCTCTGGTAGTATGGGATGCCGGAGGGTTTGTTTTCACTTGTATGTGTTCCTCGGTTGTATGGGCGGCCGAGGGACTGTAGATAGACTCTTTTCTATTTACTTGTAGAATTATTCCCTGTTATGGTTAATTAAGAAATTGGTTACTGCTAGACTGTTAGTTGCTGGGTGTGAGATTGATATGATTAGTTGGGCTTGATTCATGTCTCTGAGCATGCCTATTATTACTCTTTCTCTCTTCTTCTTACACTTGAGGTTACCGGTATACCGTCCATTTCGTAAACTTATTATGTATACACTATTATTGCAAGGACCCCAAGTGCGTTATTTCTTACTTTCACCTGTGCCTATGGTGTGTATATTCTGCTTACTAGCCTCACATGTGCTTCTGTTGATTTCCCTCTGGGCTAGTTCCTGTGTACCTTTCGTTGATTTCTGTGACTACTTGCTTCTATTCTGTCTATTACTACGCTTTTATCTTATATGTGCCCAGTCGGCCTATGATACCTACTGGGTACCTTATGCTTCGCATTTGGTGCTCACCCCTACCCCCTGCATCTTTGGATGCAGATCCTAGCGTGGGCCATCGCCGTTAGATCGCTGTGATTCGTGCTTGGAGATCTGTTGGGGACTACTTCAGACTGAGGGTGAGCTCTTGGCGATCGGAGCTTAGCTTTAGTTTATCTTTTGCTTCATGTACTCTATTACCATTCAGAGACATCTGTATATATAGTTTTGGTTTATTTGCACTCCATGTATGTAGTTTGGCTCTGTACTATGATACCAGGTCTTGGGGTTTAGTTTAGTTTCCGCATATGTATATATTTATAGTCCTTTTATCTGTTCTCTTCGTCTTGTTCTCTTATTTGTTAGATAGTAGCCCATTACTAACTGTTCTGGGCTACGGGGATTGGTTCACCTACCGGGGGTTGTAGATGCCATCATGACCGAGAAATTGGGTCGTGACAACTTGGTATCAGAGCTTTAGGTTCACCGTGTCATCGGTATAGGAGCCAATGTCTAGTAGAGTCCTGCGGATCGGGGCGGAGACATCCGTACTCAATCTTTGGGAGGCTACAGTGGCATTTTAGGAAATTCGACTTTTTCATTGCTTCTGTGTCGTGCGTACTACCCTTGAAGTTTCTGGAGATCTCATTTTTTCTACTTCATTCTTTCGCAGATGGTTCGTACGAGATCATCGGCATCACGCGAAGATGAGCCTCCCACTCCAGCTAGGGGTCAAGGACGCCCTCGATCAGTGGCACCTGCTAGAGCTTCTAGGGTGGAGATAGAGCCCGAGCAGCATGTGGATCAGGGGGCAGCCCAGGTACCACCAGCTCCACCGTCAGCTCCAGCACCAGCTCCAGTGCCCACTTCTGTGCCATCTCAGTCTCCAGATATTCGGGGATTACTATTACAGCTTTTGGGTGTGATTGGAGAGCGGCCTTCTGAGGTAGCGCAGACATCCGCTCAGGGGGCAGCCCTAGGTGCACAGAGCTCAGGAGCGCAGCCTGCTACTATGGCTCCCCGTGCGGAGGTCATTCCGGTCCCATCTGTTGCACAGCCTCTTGCTCCTCGCGCAGCTATGACAGAGTCAGAGCAGAAGGCATTGGGTAGGTTTTTGAGGTTAGCACC
>QJPP01005157.1:0-53885 GCA_003996215.1 Jaltomata sinuosa
GATCGTTACAGTGCTACATCTAAATTGATCTTGTGAGTCTGAATTACAAGATTTTATATGCCATACCCCTTTAGGAACCTTTTTCCCTAAACATGATCAACTCTTAGATTTATTCTAAACTCGTCAAAGTCTCTTTTTTATATCTCGATTTATCCTCCAAGAATACTACTTCTCCTTATCACCTTAATCAATCAAGCTCAAACTTTTAACAAGAAGACATTTGCCACAAGAAGCAATTGCCCACAAGTATCCAACATCACATTCAAGTCTATTACTATATTCTCTTCCTGGCTTATATGTAGCTAAAACTATTAACGAATTCTCTCAAACATACCCATAATCAACAATTCTCAAACTTATACAAGGAGACACATCATATATTTCCATCTAACTATTACACATAACCAATCATAATCTCGCATCTCATCCATACTTAACAACTTAGGTGACACAATCACACCGTAGCCACCACTAAAAAAGAAATATCTTCCATCTAGACCACTATTTATCTTCCCTTATAGACAGTTGCCCCGGTGTAAGATAAGCATTTCTGAAGGAATAGATTGGAGCATAAACTGTAAAATAGAGGCCAAACTCTTGATTATAATCATGAAGTATGAAATGAACATCTTTTACAAGAGCATGAGCATTAGGGATACATGGATGTTGCTCAATATCCATCTATACTTAGAGTGACCTTGTCACTCAAGATGAGATCTGGAGAACCTGGTGCGATGGGCATGGGTACTTCATATTCTGAACACACAAGACGTGAACTATGGATTGTTCGGAGCATATATATGTCATAACAATCCATAACCATCAAGAGGTGGATGTACACAAGGCTTAGAGAAAGGAAATCAAAAGCACGACTCTTTCAAGAAGTCTGATCTGAGCATGTACATGATGTAGTATGATTTCAATAGCTATTTTGGACATATCATGTAGCTTGAGTTTATAGGACTAAGCACAATGTGAGACATGGATTCATGGATCATGAGCATCATAACATAGACCTTGGATCCCCGAAACCATAGAGAAATATTACACCACTGAGAGACGCTATCGCTTCCATTTCAAAAGACAGAGCATTGACAAGAGTCTACATAGAAAATTCGACCCTCAAACATAGGCATGATTCAAAGGCATAAATCATCGGTAGAGTATTCTTTTAAGTTAAAGTATAAGAAATATGTTGGAATAAGAATGGGTCGCTATGAAACGTATCATAACTCTCTTATGAAACTCATCACCATTAGAAACTCAAGACATGTCTTGGTTCAATATCTCATTATCTCCCCCTTAGCTCAAAGGTCACTATCTTAGGCCTGTGGACCTATTCTGTAAAAAGATCTATAAGTACAACACTCGGCACTGCGGGGGATCACTATACACATGAATGCTAATCTCACCTAGATATTATATTTAGGAAATACCAACTCTTTTCTAGGACATTCCCTTCAGAGACACTATTCTTAAATTACTCCAACCTCTCTAGTCAAAATATCAAAGCTTAGCCCTATTGGGCGCACACATCCACGCTTTCTAAGACTTAAAAATCTATTCTTCACTACTTAGTCTACTAGCATTTGTCTAACCTCATATCCTCCCAATTCAACGAATCTTAAAGGTATACCAAGAGGCTCAACAATGTCCCTTTAGATCAACAATTCCCTCAATTCCATTACAATGGATGCCAAATACTAACTACTTAGCCTCTCCATCTAAAGCAACTCAAGAACACTAATCAGGAACACCTAGCACTTGACAACTTAAAATCCCATCTAACAATATATTACCTTGGGTACCACTCATTCTTATGAACTCAAGGCTCTTATTAATCTAATGAATTAGCCATAATTCACCGCTTCAACACTTGTTCTCGTGAATATATCATGCTTACACATTCAAGCCTTCCCTATATTATCAATCTTATCCCTCTCACGCACCTTTTTAAGGCTACTAGATTAGTCTCATAAAAGTAATATTATCATCCCCAACTATAACTCTTTCTCCCTCGGCGACCATCCCTGACTCAAGCTTAGTGTCTAACACTAGGTAAAATTAACATCACAACTTAGCATGCTATTTTTGACTAAAGCTACCAGGTAAGAATCAAGAAACACTAATCAACCAAAACTTTGACAGAGTGATTGCTCTTAATTCCCTTTTCAACATAATTTATGGCTTACAAGAACAATATCCTTCACCATATTGCTACTGCACCTTAACATTCATGACACATGTTCTCACCTACTATATTGGCTTACAACTACTGGATAAATTCAAGACAAGGTCTACTAAAACCACATGATAAGAATAGTCGATCTTAATCTTACAATATAACCCATTACAGCCCATTAGCATGCTATTCTTTCTCACATCACATCTACTTACCCATACATGCACTTAAACTACATTTATAGTTCTGTAATCATCACGAAGTCTCCCTCTCCAAGACTCCAAAATGGAGTCTAAATTTATTAATTCACAACCACTCTCTATCCTTATATTCACAACCTATAATCGGTTTATACTACACTAGCCGGCCATCATGAGCTCCTTCCCTATTTTAAACAATTCAACAATAGAATAACTAACCACTCTTCTTCTACCAATTTTCATAAGATTTACTAATCTTGCTACATTGAAACCCACACCATATGAGTATATCACCTCTATCACTCACTTAGTGGGTACAAGACTCTAGCTAGCTTCTTTGATCATTCACTACTTGTACTCTATGGCTTCTAAACTCATGACTTCAAATATCCCTGGGTTTATAACCATATCACCACTCATATCTCATAACACCCTAATTTATACTTTTTCTTGGGTGGAATACTATCCCAACACTTGCATACACACCTTTCCCCCTTGAGCGTGACTGTTATAACAAAATTTTCAAAAGGGTTTGAAAACACGATTCACCTTGGCTCAAACACATGATTCATGAAGAAAGGGGTTTTACACTTAGAATCAATAGACTTTGATGCACTAGTGGACTCCTCTCAAGTCCTTGTGCAGTTTTATACCCTTTTGGATGACTCAACAAGATAGGATTACATCATAAGGAATCTGAGCTTTGTACTTCTATCACCTCAAAGATAAGGCACAGTCAGTGGAGTTAGAGCAGAGAAGGAAATCTGGATAAGTTTCTTATGGACAATACTATTGCACGATCTGGAGTATGAAAGAATGAGAAACATTTCCTAAATGTCCTGTAGCCTCCTAATTATAAGTGTGGTGCAGAACACACTTATAAGAAAGACTCTATCGGATATAAATTTAAGACCCCCTAGGACCATAAATCGTGCTCTGATACCAAGTTTCACACCCCGAGACCAGGCCTTGGACATAACAGGTAACCCAGACCAATGAAGGATTGAGAAGACCCCTTAGCATAACATCATAAGCATATTCAATAAAGCATTTGCGGAAGAAAGACCTATTTGAGAATATCATTTAAAATATAGTTAAAAATAAACCAAGTGTTGGGAATAAAACGTTTAAACAATATCTACATAGGTACACAAAGCCTCTATCATAATAATGAAATACCAATGCTAGGACATGACCCTGACAATACCATAACTAAAAATTAGAGTAAAATAAAGATGTAAATCGCCTTCCAAAGGATGGAGGCTCACCACTTGTTGACGTTCACCCGAACGATCTTAATGTTGCATAGTACCATGAGAAAATATCTTAAAACCTACATCATGAAATGATGTAGCATCCGAGGACGGTCAGTACAATTAGTACTGCATGCAACCCAGGGGAAGGGACATAACAATTTATAAATCAAGTCATACAATATAACATAGATCATGAACATATAATATGGGGTAATTTCCAAATCAACAAATAAGACTTTTATATGCATAAAATTACTTCTGAAATAGATGGTATCACCGATATTTATTTCACCATGGGCTATATGGGTCCGATCACAACTTGATCGGCATAGCCTCCAATCCAAGTTTGCTTCAAGGATCGGAGCATTGTATTATAATCACCTCATAACTGCATACAGCTGAACAAGTAAAGAATACAGTAAAGTGCCCCGTTCGACTCAGAGGGAAAAGCCCCATTCGACTAATACCCATGTCGACAAAACACGATTTCAGGTGTTGAGCTTCATTCGACTCATACCTTTTTGGTTAACCATCTAATCCTCTTAAGCCCATATTTTAAAATTTCAAATATTTAACAAATCATTTATTTGGGACTCTTAAATTTCTTAAGGCATTCGTAAGTTTGTATAATCATACCAAGACTTGCAAGTCGTACATATCACATTAAGCCATCATCATTCATACATTAATAGACCCGTATTTAAGGATCTTAAACTCATTTAACACATAGGTTCCTGAAAGTTATAATCTCACCAATTATTAAGTAATCATTTAAAAAACCGAGGGATTTAAGAAGATCCTTTTTCGTTCCGTCAAAAACCCATATTTAGATAGTACAATCAACTTTTGAAGGAAATATTACTAAGAGCTTCAAATCTTCTCCAATTTCAATAATCCGTAATTAAGGTCATGCTTCAAACCATAACTATGAAATAATAACTAGATATGGATGGTTTCATAGAAAAACATTTAAAACTTCAAGTAACCTTTTTCCTTTCAAAAACCCTTCAACCATTCACATATAATAATAGCATAGATTTTATATTTAATAGGAGAAACCTAATACATACGAGATAGGTTAAAAGGGGATTGTTCAACATACCTTTTGATGAATAGAAATTCGCAAAACGCTTGATTATGACCATAGGAACCTTGAACCCTAGGTGTTATTGCTTCTTGACTTGGAGAATATGAGAGGAGAGAAAAGTAGCTTATGATTTTGATGAATGGGACGTTCTAGGGACTAAGGAACATTTTAGAATAGTTGGGGGACGATTTTGGGTAAGGAAAGGACCAAAAGACCCTTAAAAATATGTAAGAAGTCAAAAAGGGAACCACCGGAGGACAACTCCATGGCACGCTGCTTATCACGGAGACTGAACTCCATGCCACGCTACTTATCGCGGAGGCCAGGCTCCGTGACATAGTCTTATCGCGGACCTCCACTGGTCATTCAAGTAAAATGGGCATAATTTTTTACTCGAGACTCGGATCGATACGCGGTTGGTAATATTTGAAAGAAGACTCAAAATCTTTAGTTTGGTAGGTCATGGTTTACGTAACTCTTTATATAATTGGAGAAATGATCGTTTGAAGTTGACCCTATTAGAAAGTTATACAAAAACTTAATCGGTAGAGAAGCTTCCAACTTAACTTGTGCTAGAGGTTTAAGACCTTAATTCACATCCATTGCACTTCTCACATGCACGAATTGATATTAACATTGAGGAATAATAGGATTCATTGGGTTCCTACATAGCTACATGCTTAGAATAGTTCCAAATCTTAGCCTGAAAAAGTTGGGGTGTTACACAGATCCTTGGAATTTTGGAGTTAAAGGTTGAAATCTAGCTTGGCTAGTAAGAAGTTAGGGCTTGGTTGATTTCTTTGGTTCTGTTTTGTTGGGTGTCGTTCGGTCGTGGAGGATACCCGGGTTGTCCGAAAGAGTAGTGCAGGCTTTGTATCCGCAGTTGTTAAGCCTCTACTCTTCCCTTCTTTCTTAACTTTTGGGGACGAAAGTCCTTTTTAGTAGTGGATGATGTAATGACCCTTTCAGTCATTCTTGTGTTTTTTCCTTTCTTGAACTATTAGATCTTTCTTGTAGTGGTACCAAGTCATTAATGGTTTTTTGGGATCAGTAGTTCGGTGCCCGAGCTGATTGTTTGGTCTTTTTGGCCGTTCCTTGTTTTAGAGCTTTAAACTTTGGAGATTGTTGACTTCGATAACAACATTGGCTATCGTGCTAGGAATCAAATTTCGACAATTCGATTAGCTTCAGAGCTTGGACTTTGGTCTAGAGGGACCTTTGGTTGGGATTTGGGAGCTATTCAGCTTGGAATTCTCTCTCGTTCTGTGTTTTCAGGCCAGTTTGGCTTGTTTGGTTGACTTTGGTCTATATTTTAAGAAGACGGCCTCGGATGAAAATTCCATCAGCGTTGTTAGCCTTGAAATGTCGAGTTTAGGCTACAAGGACCATTGGTTTGGGTCCCAAGGCTTCCGAACTCGATTTTGGCCCTTGGGTTCCATTTTGGGAATTGTTGGCCTAAAGGTTGATTTTGGGTGCGGGGCTCACTTTTTTTTAAATTGACCTCCAATAGGATTTTTGTCAATTTCATTGTATCAGGAGAGTCATTTCTAGTTGAATTTCTAAGCTTATTTTTGTTCGCGGGACCCCGTATGCGTTCCTAAGGACCCAATGAGAAAATTTGTCCTTGGCATTGCTGGTTGCTGGTGTGGCGCCAGGGCACCGCATGGGCACTGCCTGGGCCACGCCTGCGCACGCGCGCCTGGCCGCCCCCGCGCCTCAGCCCCCATTCCAGTGTCTGACCTCCTGCGCACCAGCTCCTATGCCAGCTCCCCTACACCCGCGCACCAGCGCCCATGGGCCGCCCCTGCGCCTGGGCGTGGCCACTTATAGAGCTGGCCATCCCTCAAATTTTCAGCTTTAGTTCCCATATTCACTCTTCGATATTTTCACCATTTTTGCTCCAAATTACACCATTCTTTCACCTGCTCACACCCCTTTCCTGGAGGAATACTTGTTGTTGATCCGGGTGCGTTCTTGTCTTCTTGAAAATGTAAATTCTCGTCTATGAATTTCTCCTCTTTAATTTCTTGATTTGTGGGTTGTTTTGAGCCCCAATTGATGTCCATTTCCGCTCAATTTTTTAGCATGTTCCCTGGAAATATGGGGAACACATGGGTGTTTTCATTTCTAATTTTGGGTTGTGGGTCCCACGGGCCCGCTTGTGACCCAGATTTTGACCTAGTTATGTTTCTAGCATTTGGGTATCGTTGGTTTTGTTTTGACATGTAGATTATTTGTGTTGATAGTATTTTCATGATCTGCAGCTTCTCAGAGCAGTTCGAGCCTAGGCAACGCCATTCCCGCAGCTAGTCATCGAACGACAGGTAGGTTATGGTTTTCCCTACCTAGACTCTGCGTATATAGGCTATAACTGCATTAATTAGCTTTCTTGAGTTGGTTTTCTAGGTTGGTACCCTCAGACCTTGTCTGCCTTTTTCATCTGTTTATTTCTTCCGTTGCTTGTAGTATTTATGTAGTATTGTAACTTCACCCTAGTGGTCTCGTGTGGCCTTTATTTATGACTCAGGACCATTGAAGATGGGATATTTGGGAATGTATATGAGTCTCGAACATCGTGACCTTACTTTAGGCTGACTATCTGTGTTGTAGAGCTGATTATGCCTGTGCATGGCCAATAGAAATGTTTGTGAGCCATTTTTAGACTAATCTATTGTTTCCGAGCATATCATTCATGAAAAAATGATTTTCTACATATTTTACTACTATTTTGGCTTCAGGCCTACTATCACCAGTTTTCTAAACTTTACATGGCCTCGAGGGGCTATTTTCGATATAAATGATGATAAAACAAGATTTGGTATTGACGGGTGGATTTTTCTCAAGATAAAAGAGGTACTATGTTGATTTTCTCACTATTTTTCTTACTGATACTAGACTCAGCTATGCCGGAGTGCTAGACATGTTTTATGACGGTTTTAGACCCGAATACACCCCGGGCATCCCTTGAGAGGGTTATTGAAACTTTGATTACCTATTTAGATCCAAATATACTTCAGGCACCCTTTTGAGAGGGTATTTGAGATTACTACTACTGATTTAGACCCAGTTAGATTTAGGGCACATTTTACGCGACTCTTATTATTAATCTATATCCGGTCACACTCCTGACGATGGTACTTGAGATTCGCAGTTTTTGTATGTGGTCTACGAGTAGACCTCCATGGACCTTGTCATTCCTGGGCAACTAGCTACGGGCCGACGCATGTACGAAGAGGAGGGGTGTACGATGGAGTAGAGGTACACGAGCAGTGTCCTTCCATGGGTCCTGCCTCTATTGGGCCTTTGGGGTACCAGAGGGGGAACATACGGGTTACTATCACCCCAGGTTCATCATATCATTATCATGCATATTATATTCTGATTCCACCTTTATTTGTTGTGTGCTCAGTGTACGCTCTGGTTATATGGGCAGTAGGAGGGTTTGTTTTCACTTGATTGCATTCTTCAATTGTATGGGCGGCCATTGGGGCTGTAGGTAGATTATATTACACCTTTTGTGTTATAAGAGCTTGTTATGACCTTCGATACCGGTTGAATTAGTGGTTTTTAGCCTGTTGAGGCTCCGGCTTTTGGGCTGAGGTTATTGAGGGGCTAGTGGGTCCTATATTATTTGAGGCTCTATCTGTGTAGCCTTCTGAGCGGTTGTGGGGTGTCAAATTCTATTCTTATCCTGGTTTTGGATTAGTGGATCTCGGTACTTGTGGTTTAGTTATTCCATCCTAGGGTTGCACTCGTGAGTTTTTTCTGCCTATGCTTATCTGATAGTTGGGTTTTTAGCATGACTTTGTTTGTATTGCTTCCTGTTTGAATATGTTGGCTTGCTTTCCTTCTTTCCCTTTTTACTTGAGGTTACCGGTACACCGCCCTTTTCATTTAACTCTCTATATTTACTGTTGTTGCAAGTATCCCAAGTGCATCCTTCTTCCTTTCACCTGTGTTTCCGTGTATGTATATTTTCTGTGACTGATGTGGCATGTTGTATTTCCTTAGTTTACTATCCATGTTAGTTTCCTTGTGCTTCCTCTTTGTTTCTGTGACTGCTTCCTTAAATTCTTCTATATTACTGTTTTTATATTTTATATGCACTCAGTCGACCGATGATGCCTACTGGGTACCCGTTGCTTAACAATTGGTACTCATACTACACTTCTGCATCTTTTTGGTGCAGATATTAGTGTGAACTTTCGTCATTGATCACGTGGAGACTTGTGCAGCTTCTGGATATCTGAGACTAGGGTGAGCGCCTGACGACCAGGGATTGACTACAACTCATCTTTTATACTGTTACTCTTTGTATATTCGGAGACAGTTGTAGTTATCATTTCGATACTTCTAGCACTTGTATTCTATTAGAAGCTTTTGTACTGTCTATACCAAGTCTTGGGGTTGGTGTAGTTTCGTTATATATATATTCGGGTTATTTGCTTTCGCGTTGTTCTATCTTATATTCTGCTTCCGCTTATTTCTGCATTTTGTACGTATTGGTTAGGTAGTAGCCTATTACTATCCGTTCCGAGCTACGGGAATAGGTTCGCCTACTGGGAGTTGTAGGTGCCATAATGACTTTAGAATCGAGTCGTGACAGATTTGTTTCCGCTATCGTTATTGCATCAAATGGTCACTCAACTAAAAAATTACCGAATAAAGTCATTTATCTTCTTTTTATTCTAACAAAGTCATTCAAATTTATACATTTGCCTATAAAGTAATAATTGCTAGAAGTCGTGGCTTTAAATGAAAGAATAAGGGTCAAAATAGTCTCTTAAGTTTGAAGTTTGAATTAACACAATTCTTATTATTTGACATGAAACACTATTAATCTTTCAATTATACAAATCATACTACAATTTTAGTTCAACTCTAATTGTGGTATATATATGTCAAGTTGATTATATTTTATTGTAATTAATTATAGAAATTAAAACAACACATTTTGTAAGAACATGATACACTGGATGTTTGACAAAAGAATTACTAATATTTATAAACATTATATTATTCAAATAAAATAATCATTTATCAATTGTAAATGAAAATTGAGCAATATGCAATGTAAAATAACAAGTCAATGGTACCAAAACAAATAAATTAAATTCGAATGTATGACTTAAATTTAAAATCCAAAAAAAAAGTTTAACATATACTCTTATATCAAATTCTAATATAAAATAAATCCCAATATAACTTAAGTAAATACAATTCAAAAGAAAGGGAATAACATAAGTCTAAACATCATTCAACAAAGAAATTCTATTTTATTTATATACATATCTATATCTATATTATATTAAAAGTGTGAAGACCTTATAATGTGATTTGAACTTTTTGTCCTTCACAATAGACAAAACTTTCATTTACTATTTTCTTAAATTATTATTTATAAATAAAATTGTAATTGTAAACACTAATAATGATTTGCCGTTTTTATTACATATGTATTTTCTTTGTTTATATATGTTTAGGTTTTGGTCTAGGTTTAGGGTAGTCTTTTACCATTCTTTGGCATATATTTCTTTAGGTTTTGGTCTATGCTTAGGTTTTACTTTAGGTTTAGGATAATTGTTTGCCGTTTCTTATTAGATATATATCTTGTCTTTGTTTATGTTTAGGTTTTGGTTTATGTTTTACTTTAGGTTTATGAGTTTTTTAGATACAAAGAACAAAATTCAACTACGGTGAAATTATGAAACAATCTATTGAGAATAAATATTAGTTTAGGACAACAGTTTATCAACCGAAATTTTTTTGATGAGGATTTAAGGAGTCAGATATGCATTCTAAAACTTTGGTGAGTCTCATCATGTTCCTCTTTCAATATACTTTTAATCTTAATTTTTTTCTCCATGATGTTAAAATCATGCTCTGATCTAATTATACGTGAAGCATTTACGCAAGTAAAGTGTTGAACATGGGTTCAATCTACGAATTCTAGAAGCAATTCAACATGGGGCAAAAGCAGGCCAAATAGAGATATTTTGAGATGTTTTGCCATTCTGAAAATTGGTAAGTTACATGTATATTGATTACAATTACTATACTCCTCAAAATTGAATACAAAAATATATTGACTATGTTACTTATGAAATTTCATAGGCCAGTAATGTCTCGATCTCACATTACGTGTCCAAAGTGAAAAGATTCTTCGATTTCGCAATAATACTTTTCAACGAACTCTAAATATACATGGCTGCTCTAATTCATCATTGGCTTAACGCAGATTTGATTTTTCTCTATATTTTTATTGTAAATATTTTAGTTTCGTGCAATAATTTTAGTTTTAAATAATAGGGAAAAAAAAGGACAGCAAGTCTATTTTGTTAATTTTTTTAAAAAAAAGAAAGGAAAAGTCTACAAAGTTGAACTAGCAAAATTAAGGAACATAAATGTCTAAAAAAAGGGTTAAAACAATAACAAAGAAAAGGTTTTAATAAGTAGAAAACTTATTAGTACTAAACTATAAATACTTATGGGAAAAAAATAAAAATCATTCATATTGAGATAATTCTTTCTTGAAGGAAATGATTTGAACTTCTATAAATTGATATTACGGGTGATGTGTATAAATTGAGATTATTGCTGGTGTGAGAAGGAGTGGAGCTACAGTCCATTACGTGGGTTTGGACGAGGGGGTATGGCCAGAAGAAGATGTCGTTGAATTGGTTTCCTTTAACATTGTCCCATATTCAAGCCCAATTAAGGCTGGTAATGGGAAGACTATGTGTGGTAATTCCATTGCTATTGGTGAGGACAATATTATGCCAGAATCTTTTGGCATTTATGCATGCGAAGAACATGTGACCAATGTCTTCACCATGAGAGCCATAAAATTTACATGTTCAATCGTATTTTAAGGGTATATTAAGAGTTTAGACTTATTGTATGATACAGTTCGCGTAAACATCATTATGCTTCTTTTTGAATGTGAAAGGGAGGTGAAGACCGTTGTGTAGCTCTCTAATCAAATTCACTTTACATTATTAATTTATTGTTCAATCTGTAAAGTTATTTCTACAATATGTAAAAAATAAAAAAATTCTTCTCATTTATGGTATTGTTTTTTTTATTGGGTGTGTAATTTTGTATATTAATATTATTTATAATTATATATTAATTATTGTATAATTCTCTTATGTATCTTTTAAAGTACGTAATTTTATTAATTATTTATTGTCAATAATATAAATTTTCACATATTTTTAGATTTGTTTGCGCACAGTTTAATTTTTTTAGCAATCACATATTAAAGGTGCAACTAGAACTAATCTTGAAAAGAGTTTGCAAAGACATGGAAAGGAGTTTAAGTTCTTTAAGTCTTAGAATTTCATTTCGCTGGTCTATTTTTCTTCTTCTGGGATTTAGAAATTTAGAATTTTGTATGAAGAAAGTAACAAATTATTATTGTTCCATCTAATTAGAATTGTGTAGGTTGGATATGAGAAAAAAGGAAGCGATACCTCCCAAATGAGCTCTACTCTGCGCGAATCCAAATTAGTAAAGATTTGATATAGGTTCTGGACACCAAATGCAAAAAAAAAAGTATATGCATGATTACAATAATACTCAGGATTTTCATACATTTATATTATTCAAGTTAATAATATTGACGTGAGACACACGTGCAATAACACGTACACTAAACTAGCATTATATTAAAAGTGTGAAGGACCTTATAATGTGATTTGAACTGTTTGCCCTTCATTAAAAGAATTCGCTTTAGATAAAATCTTCTTTTTATCATTTTCCTCTAATTATTATATTATTATCTTTATAATAATTAAAATTAAGATGTCCTGAAATATATGGTAAGTGATATTAGGAGAATTAATAATTAAAATTGACTAAAATTTTATTTTTTATATCTTTCCTTATTTGAACTGTAAAGTTTTAAAATTAATTGAAATTTTATCTTATAGAAATCTTACACTTAAATTATATGTAAAAGATTAACCAAATCACTAAAGGAAAGAATTAAATTAAAAATATTAAAAAAATAAGTAGTAAGGGGCTTGTGGAAAAATTGAAGTTAAACTCTTTATATATTAAAATATTTTAAACTAACGTGTCTTTTGGTAAGAAAATTTTCATAATTAATTTGTGGTCTAACTTTCTAAGGTTTTGGTTATTTAATTTAGGTATAATATTTGATACTTCTAGATCAATTAGAGTTTTACCTTATATAGAAAAGAATTTCTACAATCTTATTTAAATTATTTTGGATCAAATTTTCCAAGAAACATACTTTCTTCAACTTCTACTTTTTCTTCTTATTTCTCTTTCAATTTGAGGCTTACTAATTAAGTTTGAAGATGGATCAAGTACATTATTCATTGTAGATTGAGTATAATCTATCTATCTATATAAATTGATTGTTATGTTATGCATAAATATTTTTGAATTTTGCTTCTCTAATTTTCTTTTTATAAACAGGTCTGAGAATTGTATTTTAGTTGAAGGTTAACATGTGGATCTGTTGGAAAACATATGCATTGTGGAAGCATTATTCAACACGCTTTTTCTACGTACTTCTACTTTTCTTCTTATTTAGGTTTTGATTCACATCGTCTTCTTGCATTCATTATCATCATTTTTTTACCTTTCTTTACTTGTTTTTCGTTAATAGCTTTAAAAATTATATTTGAATTATATATAATCAACAATTGATGATAGATTCTCCCTTTTTGATAATTTCTCATTTTTTCTCTTTCAATTAAAAATTTTTGATCAAAAATTTGAAAAACAAGCATGTTATCGCCCAATGAAGTACCCAAAAAAGTCAAAGGATTATTTCTAATTCTCTTTCCTTTTTAGGCTATGAATCTTAAGAGACTAAACCTTATTTTCCATATGTTCAATAGATAAGGGACTTAAGGGTGAGTTATCATGTTTCTCTTTAAATATACTTTTCATCTTAGAAAAATTAGGTTATTTTTTTTTAAGATTTTGTACTTCATATAATGTGCACACAATAATTTTATATATATATATATATACATATTATTATTATTATTATTATTATTATTATTATTATTATTATTATTTCACAAAACACACACGTGCAACACACATACACTAAACTAGTACTATATTAAAAGTGTGTGAAGGACCTTATAATGTGATTTGAACTTTTTGCCTTCATTAAAAGACGATGCAATAGATAAAATTATTTTTTCACTTCTTTTCTCCAATTATTGTACCATTATATAAAAAATTAATTTGTTTCAAAAAAAGAAAGTTACGCCACTTTCTCCAAAAAAAAACTATCCCAACAAGAAAGGTCGTCAAAAAAATTTCCAAAAAGATTTCTAATATTTAAAATATTAAAATTAACTAAATTTTTAATTATTAAATTATTTCTTATTGAACTACATAGAGAATCCTAACATTGTAGTACTTAAATTAAGTAATTAAAATCATACCAAAAAAGCACTTTAACACTTCTAAATTTAGAATTTTACATTATATAAAAAAAATCTACAATTCTATTTAAGTAATATTTTGATCAAACTTCTTCTACAAAAATATGGACATACAACTTCTACTGTTCTACTACAAATATACGCTTCTTTTACTTCTACTTTTATACTTATTTTGGTTTTAATTTGATAATTTGATTCAAACCATTTTTTGCATTCATTATCATCATATTTTTTTTATTTCTTTATTTCTTTTAGTTATTAAATTTAAAAACTATGTATGAATTATACATAATCATTAATTAAAAATTGATTTTCTGCTTTTGTTAATTTCTGGTGTTTCTCTTTCAGTTGGAAATTCATGATCAAAAAATTGGACAAAACAAGCATGTTGCCGCCCAATGAAGTAGTCAAAAAAATCAAAGTATTTATCTCTTTCCTTTATATGAACTATAAATAATCAACAATTCACAATGGATTCTCTGCTTTTGAATATATCTCATGTTTCTCTCGAAGATAAAAATTTCTAATCGAAAATTTTCACTTCTTTAGAGTAGAAAACATTTTGTAAATTTCAAAAAGATTTGTACTGCTTTTTAAGGGTGTTTTAAATTTATTAATCTCTATAGCCTATTATTACATTTAATAGATGATTACTTAGATAAATATATTCTCTCTTTTTTTCCCCACTTTCCTTCTTCTTCTCCGTTTCTTCTCCTCTTCTTCTTCTCCTCCTCTTCTTCTTCTCCTCCTTCTTCTTCTTCTCCTTCTTCTTCTTCTCCTTCTCCTTCTCCTTCTCCTTCTTCTCCTCCTCCTTCTCCTCCTCCTTCTCCTCCTTCTCCTCCTCCTTCTTCTTCTCCTTCTTCTTCTCCTTCTTCTCCTTCTTCTCCTCCTCCTTCTCCTTCTCCTTCTCCTTCTCCTTCTCCTTCTCCTTCTTCTTCTTCTTCTATTCAACCTATGTCAATTATTTTATAACATTACTATTATAATAAATAAGATGCAGTGAATAGAGTTGAAATGATAACTAATTATTTTATAACATTACCATTATAATTGTCACGATCCAACCCACCGAGCCGTGCGGGCGTCTAATCTAACCACCTGGATAGACGAACCCTCACCACCCGTCCAACAGGTAACTCGCGAAAATTAAAGTAAACCATTAATCAGTCCATTTTTATACAAGAGAAATTCTTTTACAGAAAATTTTCATAAAATAGACGACTTAAAGAATTTGCGGAAAACCTTTACAACCTTTAAAACCACCCTCCCTAGGACCTAGTCTAAACAGGTACAAGAGCTACTAGAAGATTTATACAAGAAAGAAAGACACAACTTCCGTCATGGAATCGAAGGATAGAAGTTGTTGGAGATCCTCATCGTCGTGAACCTATGAAACATCACCAACCCTGCAACCAGACTATACCCCAAAAGGTATAGCAAGAGTAGAGTCAGTACAACCACAAGTACTGGTAGGCATCATCGTTTGACCCGAATTCACACGTACCATCATATAGGAAAATAGGGAAAAACATGAAAATAAACATTATAGCTCCCTCGTTCACCTTTAGCCTTGACACTGACATCTAGGAATTCCTAAGTCTCAATCATAACTAGACTTCTCAAGGTCGCCTTGTCACCCAGACTTCCCAAGTCACCTTGTCACTAGACTTCCCAAGTCACCTTGACACGTAGACTTCCCAAGTCACCTTTAACCTTTACCCCAGTCAACTACCTTGACTAAATACCGATACTAAATCCGGCCCACTTCCCAACCAAACCACTTATACCCAAGCATTACCTACCATTTTCCAAACTTTCCCAGACCTCTAGGACAGCTTCACCACCTGGTTATTTTAACCAATAACCACACCCAGAGTCTCAATCTTCCTCTATATTTACCAACCACATGCAATTCACCTAACAACCATTGACACCTTCAATGACCACCATAGAGATACATCTAAATTCCTTCTTGGATCAAATAACCCGGACCCTCCAAGGGTCCTCCATCCACACCTAAGTGTTCAACAGACTACCCAGATCTACACCAAGACCCACCCTTATCTTATTAACCAAGATAATTCATGACCGCCATTATTACACTTAATGACATCAATTTATGAGCACATAACCTCTTTTAAATAGTTTGGACCCACCCGGATCCCCCTCACACATCTAGTGTTAACATGACAAACCCGGTCTACACCAAGACTAACTAATAACCAACATAATAACCCGGTCTATACCAAGACAAACTAATTACATAATATAGCAATCTGGCCTACACCAAGACCAACTCACAATATACTACAACAACCCGGCCTTAAACAAGACCAAACTAGTAAAATAATATAGCAACCCGGCCTACACCAAGACCAACTCACAATATACTACAACAATCCGACCTACACCAAGACCAAACTAGTAAAATAATATAGCAACCCGGCCTATACCAAGACCCGGCCTACCCAAGACCAAACTCAATTGATATAACAGGATTCCCGGTCACTCAAAAACCAACAACAAATATCATATTTTAATAAAATAGCTCAGTCCACTCATGGAACCAATAACAGTCAATGCAATACAATAATATCAATTCAATGATACAGTAAAATAAACCCATACCAGGCGTGGTACTCGAGCCAACCAATAGTATACCCATACCAGGTGTGGTACGTGAGCCAACCATTTGATATACCAGTACCAGGCGTGGTACCCAAGCTAAACGTTAGTATATCCTGTACCAGGCGTGGTACCCGAGCCAACCGTTAGTATTATCCCATACTAGGCGTGGTACCCGAGCCAACCATTTGCAATAGCTGTACCAGGCATGGTACCTGAGCTAACCGAATGTCAATCAATACACAGTCAAATAATGAACAAACAACTTGTAAAACCAACAAGCAACACACTGTTCAATCCACAGACTGTAAAACAGGACCCTTAGACATTCTAAACAATTCTTCTAAGCAATGCAATTCATACAAACACTTCGATAAGAGTACAAGAATATACAACATTCACAGGAATCGTACACCACCACCTACCCTCTTTCCCGGGTATATAACTTAGCCTTGACCTCAATCTAGAGGCCAAACACACTCACCCTTTATTTACGAATAATGAACGGTTACCTTTTTAGCATAATTTAACAACCATATTGATTTTGGACTTGCATAAATAATAATAATACGAGTTACCACCCTTTATCCCTTAGCAAAACAATGACTACTTATCATGCCTCCAGCATTCCTGAAACCTCACCTAGGAGTTTCCCACTTTTATACCCTTTTAGTTATCCTTGCAATTCCCGGTTCCAGAACCTTCCCGACATCCTAGTCCCTAAGCCCTATCATCTTATCATACTAGGACAACATAAATAGCCCAAAATAACTACAATCAATCCATAGTTCAATCCAACCAATCCTTAGCTCACTCATAACTAATACCAAATCCACCAGACTCTGTGCCTGGAGGCCTAAAACATGAAATCTCCATTCCGGTATACGATGAATACAAAATGTAAACAAATCTAACTACTCATGAAAACCTAGCCTACCTGGGTGCTAAGAAGTTGTAACTGTGTATTTATGGCTCCGTGGAGGTGTTCCAGGTGGTCCTGCAGGCCTGAATCTGTGGTTTCGCATCCTTTTTATCGGAATTCCTCCTCCCCATGGCTCCCAAGCCTTCGAGTAGCGTAGGAGGGTTTTTGGAATAGCTCTCATCTATTTTTGGGTCTGAAGAGAAGAGAAGGAAATTAAAAACCCATTTTTTGGATTTTCTGGTAACATCGCTCTGCTATAGCGGACCCTACTGCTATAGCGGTGCTGACCCGTGTTGACTTTCGCTATAGCGGTAATTTCTCGCTATAGTGGAGGTTGCAACTGCAGTGTGTCAATCTCTATGGCGGTTGACACGGGACAAAAATTCATAAAGTCCCCCAAAAGTGTCCATTTTACAACACACTTATTTTCACGACGTTCTGGAACAACTCCTTCACGTCAACCTCAATTTTGGGAGCTCTACTTACCCGAATTCAATTCCGAAAAGTCCCCCGGACTCCTCTATGTATTAGCTACAAGGAAAACTAGCTTGAATCAAGACATATAACCTAATACTTACCTGGATTACCCTAGACCCTACCTCACTCCAAAATTGGTCGAGACTAGCCTAGCCCAAAATTTTCAACTCCCAAATCCGGAAGTTTTCTAACCCGAAACTTGGCACGAATGGTTTAAGCATAACAACGAACTTGGTCATTACAATAATGAAAAAAATACAGTGAATAGATTTGAAATGAACTAGTCAAATAATGTTTACAATATGACATGGATATCATTTACGACTTTATTATTATAGAGGTTTAACCAATACACTACACAAAGAGGAATTAACTATGAAAGTTATGACTCTTTAGCTAACCTGATTTTATGATAATATGTTGTTAAGTAGGATTACTTATGGCTTTTTATTGTATAGCGGCAAAAGCTATCTGTCGCTAATACTTTTTCTTGACAGTGATATGATTAAACAATTGTTTTTTAACATTACTATTATAGTAGATGGAATTCAGTAACTATATGTGAAATTAACTCTTCACATAATATTTACAATATAATTTAATTATAATGCTAGCTTATCAAAATAATTACCTAGTTACATGTGATGAACACAATGAACGCTTAGTAATGAAATCTGTAAACATTGGAGCCTATCTTACCTCAAAAAACCACTTGGCAGGGATATTCTGAATTATTTATGGGAATTTGTATAGACGTCAAGAATCAAAAAGTAAAAAGTTAGAAAAGAATTTAAAAAAATGGAGATCAAATGAACGTTGATTATATTGGTAACAATATTATTGTTGGAGATAATGAAGAACAAATTGGAGAGAAGAATAATGTGCCTAATACCAAAGACCAGAACAACAATATTCATGAGGCTGAAAATAATGTTGTATCGAATGAAAAATACAAGCAGAGGAAAAAGAGAGCAAGAGAAAGCATACAAGAGACTAATGAAGGAGAAAGCCAGAGTCGTGCTATTAATAAGACCCTTAGGTGAAAGGACTCTAGCTAAGTGTCCCATGTTATGAAGTCCTTTGCCTCTGGCTAAGGGTCCATGTTATGAAGTTCTTTCTCCTAAGGGCCATATTAATAGCACGACTCTGGTTTTCTCCTTCATTTGTCTCTTGTATGCTTTCTCTAGCTGTCGTTTTCCTCCGCTTGTATGTTTCATTCGATACAACATCGTTTTCAGCCTCATAAATATTGATGCTCTGTTCTTTGGTATTAGGCACATTATTCTTCTCTCCAGTTTGTTCTTCAATATCTCCAACAATAATATTGTTACCAATATTATCAATGTTAATTTGATCTCCATTTTCTTCTAATTCTTCTCTAACTTTTTCCTTTTTGATTCTTTCCATCAATAAAAATTGCCATAAATAATTCAGAATATCCCTGCCAAGTGATTATTTGAGGTAAAGATAGGCTCCAATGTTTAAAGCTGTAACAATCGGACACGTCGTTACTTTAAGAATCGTGAAGTCGAATTATTTGGGGAACTAATTTAAAGTACATTTGTTTAAGTAGGGTGACGTAGTGAAATTTTTTTGATTTTAGAAATAATCCAGGCTGACATCACCTAGCTATAACGGAACCGCCATAGCAGAGGGTTAACCATCATAGCGGAGTGACGGGAGGCAGAAGCCTCAGGACGGGATGTAATAAAAGAGGCTCTCCTTCTCAATTGGAAAACATATGAGGGTCTCTCCAAAAACCCTCCCAAGCTGCTCCAAGGCTAGGAAATCATGAGGAGGAGGGGTCATGGCTGGAGGGATGCGGAACAGCGGATTCCAGGACTATCGTTCAGCAAAGAACGCCTTCATAGAGCTAAAACTACACGGTTGCAGCTGCTTGGCATCCAGGTAGTCTAGGTTTTCATGAGTAGTTAGACCTATTTACATTATGTATTCATCGTATAGCAGAATGGAGATTTCACATTTTAGGCCTCCGAGCATGAAGTCTGGTGGATTTTGGTATTAGTTATGAGTGAGCTAAGGATTGGTTCGATTGAACTGTGGATTGATTGCAGTTATTTTGGGCTGCTTATATTGTCTTGGCAAGCTAAAATGATAGGACTCAGGGACTGGTATGTCAGGAAGGTTCGGGGAACCGGGAATTGCAAGGACAACTAAAAGGGTATTAAAGTGGAAAACTCCTAGGTGAGGTTTTGGGAATGTTGAAGGCATGATAAGTAGTCGTTGTTTTGCTATGGGATAAGGGGTGGTAACTCATGTTGTTATTATCTATGTAAGTTCCGAAATCAATGGGGGTTGTTAAATTATGCTAAAAAGGGGAAACCGTTCTTTAGATGTAAATAAAGGGTGAGTGTGTTTAGTCTTCGAATGGAGGTCGAGATTAAGTTATATACCCAGGAGAGAGGGTAGGTGATGGCTTACAATTCCTATGAATGTTGTATATTTTGTACTCTTTTCTAAGTGTTTGTATGAATTGCATGGCTTAGAGGAATTGTGTAAAATATCTAAGGGTCCTGTTTTACAATATGTGAATTGAACGGTGTGTTGCTTGGTTGTTTACTAGTTTTTTGTTCATTATTTAACTGTGGATTGTTGACATTTGGTTGGCTTGGGTACCACGCTTAGTACGGGTATACTAACGGTTGGCACGGATACCACGCCTAGTACGGGTATAACAAATACTTAGCTCGGGTACCACGCTTGGTACAGAATACTAATGTTTGGCTCAGGTACCACGCTGGGTACGGATTTATTTTACTGCATTATTGCATTGATATTTTTGTATTGTATTGACTGTTATTGGTTTCGTGAGTGGACCAGGCTGTTTTATTGAATTGTGATATTCGTTGGTGGTCCTTGGGTAACCGGGAATCCTGTTATATCTATTGAGTTGGTCTTGGATTAGTTCGAGTTGTGTGTTTAACACTTAGGTGTTGTTTAAAGGGGATCCTAGAGTGGGTCCAGTGTATACGAAAAGGGTTGTTGTTGGTTATCTTGTTGATTGTTGATCATAGTTATAAAGATGGTTTACATGTGGTTGATAAACTAGGGGAATGGTTGGGAGTCTTACATGGTGTGACTAGAGGGTGATATCCTGGGAGGAATTGTCCAGGGACCCGGGATAGGCTCGGGTATTTGTGTGTAGTGCCCTGGATGTAGTGGGTCTGGAATGACAGGGTCGGGGCTGTTCTGGATGCATAGTCATGGGAGTTGACTAGGTTAATGGTGAGGCAGTCAGAGTTGTATTTAGCAGTTGGTCTAAGGTTAGTGTGACTTGGGAAGTCCTAGGTTGTGCGACTTGGGAAGTCTAAGGTTGTGTGACTCGGGAAGTCTAAGGTTTTGTGACTTGGGAAGTCTAAGGTTGTGTGACTCGAGAAGTCTAAGGTTGTCTGACTTGGGAAGTCTAAGGTTGGTGTGACTTGGGAAGTCTAAGCTTAGCATGACTCAGAAGTCCTAAGAGAGAAGAAGTCGGCAGTGGAAGGAATAGAAAAGGTTGAGGTAAGGGGTAAGAGTAGATGATCGGTTGAGATCGGTTCGGGTAAGGAAAAGGGGTGAAGGATGGAGTTATATTGTTTATTTTCATGTTTTTCCCTATTCTTATTATATGTTGTAGGAATGGATTTGGGTCGACCGATGATGCCTACCAGTACGTGTGGTTGTACTAACTCTACTCTTTCAATACCTTTTTGGTATAGTCTAGTTGCAAGGCTGGTGATTTTTCATATGTACATGGCGATGGTGATCTGCAGCAGCTTCTGTCCTTCCTCCACGATGAAAGTTGTGTCTCATTGACTTTTCATTCTTGTATAAATCTTTTAGTAGATCTGGTACCTGTTTAGACTAGGTCTTAGGGAGGGTAATTTATATTTTAGAATTGTTTTCTATTTTCAAATGTTATAATAACAAGTTTTTCATAATAAAAGGAAGGTTATTTTGCTACTTTCTATTTTCCGCATGTCACCTGTTGGACGGGTGGTGAGGGTTCATCTACCTAGGTGGTTAGAGTAGGCGCCCGCACGGCTCGCTGGGTTGGGTCATCACAGATGGTATCAGAGCCTAGGTTACCAGTTTCCCAGTACAACAACAAAGTGTCGAATAGAGTCCTACGGATTGGTGTGTTGACGTCCACATAAAATCTTTGGGAAGCTATGAAGCACTCTAGGAAACATCTACCTTCTTTCATTCTTTTGTGCGGTTGTTTACTTGCTTGTATGGGTTGAGTCCAATTGTTATCTCTCGATTCCAATTGGTATCTCGATGAAGTGAAGGAGGTCTTTGTACTCCAATTGTGATAAGACAAGCAAGAGAAATTAGAACCGGGAAGGTTCCAATTGGTATCTGGCCATAGAGGCTGCGGTAAGACATGGATGATCGGAAAATGGCCATCCATGGGATGAATAGAAGGTGAATTTATGTGACTAGATTCTTGCTGTGACCTGAAGTGAAATGTTGTGTATTGCTGAGTTGTAGAACCTACTTGAAATTTTGTGTATTTGGTTACCTTGATGTGAATTGTTATCTGCCGTGCATGTAGATTCTGCAGAGGGTCAGTAAGTGGAAAACTTTGTGTACCTAAGGCTGTGGTAAGCTGTTAAATGTTTTGATTTAAAAGAGTAGTATTGCATGTTGAAAAGGGCTTATCATTGGTTAAGATGATAAGGGATTGGGAACTATGACTGTAGGGAAGCTTCGATTTCAGGACAGTCGGGACTTGGTTGGGAACAGAAGAGTCATTAGTGCAGTGGCGGGAAGGTATTGTCAAAAAACAATTGTTGTTGTAATTTCTTGTAATTGATAGTGTGTTATGCTTGAGTGTGATACGTTTGATGCTAGGAATGGTCTTCAGGGTGATTTAAGACCATGGCAGGATTTACAGGTTTGGACAATGGTAACCGGGAAGGGGGATGAGTGCATTTAGTTGAAAATCAAATTTTTGTACTGTTTACCATAGGGACCACCATAGCGGATGGCACCGCTACGGCACTCCCGCTATAGCGGATTTTTCTCCGCTATAGCAAAGTGGCATCCGCCATAGCGAAGATACGTGATGCAGAAAGCCTGCTCTGTTTTCCCTTATTTTCATTCCTTCCCGGGGGCAATATAAAAGCAAGTATTAAATTAAGAATCACGGTATAAATCAAGGAAAGCATGAATAACTAACGTAGTATGCATAAAAGGGAAATTTTCTAAAACAAGCATCCATGTGCGATAATAAAAGGGGGAAAGGGAAAAGGGAAATATTGTCTAACAAGCCCCAAACAGTGGCAACCGAAAGCAATAAGGAGTATCTAGTAAAAGGGGGAGGGGGAGGTCCTAAGACTCATCTTCACTCAGGAAGGGAAACTCATGCCTATCCGCAGGCTCAAGTGTGGGCAGCTCCTGACCCGGGGCAAGATATGAGAACATGACCTTGATGGTCTTCCATATCCGGGCAAACATGCGGTCCCGGGAGTGTCTCTTCTTCTTCTCTTCCTCTAACTCCCTATAGAGTGCTGCAAGGTCCTGAGCAGATGGGTGTGGGGCTGCACCTCCGGCATTTGGATCCTCTATAAACCTTCGGATAGCTGTAAAATTCTCCTCCAGCTGGGCTCTAGAGATCGGGGGTTGGGGCTGGGAAGGGGCAGGGGCGTCATCATCATCATCATCGTCGTCGGCCTCCTCAACCGGCTGACTGCTCCTGGCTTCATCCATCTTACTCTTTTTCTTTGAGACCACCTTCACCCGGAAAGGTTCAAAGGGGTCGTACATAGCCACCTCTAAGTCAGTATGGTCCTCAGGCACTCCAGCTCGCCTGCATGACTCGGACACCAAACTAGGAAGGTAGGGGCCCTTCCTGTGACCCCAGTAGATTTCCTTCCACTCGGAGAAGATTTGCTCCCCCACTTTTATGATAATGCCCTGCATGGCATAAGCAATCACCAGAGACCGAGCATAGGTAACGTCGGTCTTGTTACCCGATGGGAGAATCCTTTGAGACACCAAGTTGAGCCACATCCTAGCCTCCACAGAAAAGTAAGTTCTGGTGACTCCCTCGGGGCTGACCCAGTAGACCTTATCCCTGCACGTCTCATCCACCAGAGGGTCCCTCAACCAAGTCATGTCCCAGAGATGAAACTTAGCCTCGTAGGCCTTATTAGAGACGTGAGGCACTCCAAGCACCCCATTGATAGTCTGAGCATCCATGGGGAAGTCCACTCCTTGGATATGGATGGTGGGGTTGGGCTCATCCCAACGGACTGCAGGGAGAATGGCATAGAACTCCCACACCCATCCTGTCCGTGCGAAAGGAGGAGCTACCAACAAGGAATCCTAACCCAACTCTTTTATCTTGTGGTGGAAGGTGGCTGCTTTTCTGTACACCCCAGTCATCTTTCAACCTCTCTCATAACAAATGCCCAGTCTCTGGTAGTCCATGAACCTCTACCGACTAGTTTCATCGGGAAAATGGTCATAATCGTACACATGCAATTGTCCTCATCTGGCCATTGGAAGTATAACCTGTAATGTAGCAAGGAAAATAGGATTAGAACTCGATAAGGCATAAGGGGTTTTGAAAAAAGGTAGAATTTTTTTCTAAGTTTCAGCTTGGAAAGCTACTGGTTCGTGGCCTTCTTCTATAGCACACGATCCTCCCCTATAGTGGAAATGCCATAGTGGAAAAATATTCGTTATAGCTGAACCGCTATAGCGGAGCCCAATCGCTATAGCAGTATTCATCGTCCCCGAAGCTTCAAGGGGTGCACCAATGGCGCCCCTTGGTCCAAAATTTGTTTTTGTCATCCCAAGTTCAGATCTACCTACCCAAAGTCCCCCTTTACTGTTTTCTACGAATATTTGGGCATTATAACTCTTATAAATTATCTAAATCACAACTCTTGTTCAAGAACAACCCTTCATATTCTACCCATTTTGACCCATTTTTGGCCAATAATAGCGTAATCCTTACGCCCAAAATGCCTTGGGGGCATTGTAAACGTAAGGGGAGCATCCATGCTTCAGAAATTCAACAAAATCCAACCAAAGGTTCAAGTTCAAAAACCCACTTGGAATATACTACAAGTTGCTAGTTTTATACCATATTCATGAGCAAAATCGTGCAAGAAAGTAAGGAAACAAGTAGAAATAAGTCTTACCTAAAAATTTCAACGTCGGAAGTAGGGTGATCGGGAGAGAAAGTGGTATGTTCGGATGAAATATGGGGAGACGTAGGGGTGAAATCCATTTTCTCCCCTATTTCATTCTGTTGTCAACAGCTATAGCGGTTAGTAGTCTGCTATAGCGGGACCTCTATAGTGGTGTAATGTCTGCTACAACAGATGATCAATTAATTATTGGTAAGGGAAAGGCTCTCCCGGGTCTTTTCAAATTCTTCCGTCCCAACATGACCCGAGGCCCTAAATTTCTTAGGTGCTCGGAATGGGAACACATGTAATTTTCCTTGAGAGGCTCGTAAATCCCTCATCATAACGGGAAGATATTAAACTTTTCCCTCTTGTCAGTTATGCTAATTAAGTGAAGTTTTGGCAACTTGCATAGGTATGTTAATTACGCGGTCACTCAAGATGGTAAAAGTCATGGGCTAGTCTCCCTCGTCTTGTTATTATTCTGGGATCATTTGGGGATAAACAATAGGTAAATTGGTATATGTTGTAAAGACCGGACCCATCGTTACTTTAAGAATCGCGAAGTCAAATTATTTGAGGAACTAATTTAAAGTACGTTTGCTTAAGTAGGGTAAAGTAGTGGAAAATTTCTAATTTTAGAAATAATCTGGGCTGACGTCACCCCTCTATAGCGCTAATTACTCTGCTATAGCGGGATCGCCATAGCGGAGGGTTAATCGCCATAGTGGAGTGACGGGAAGCAAAAGCCTCAGGACGGGATTTAATAAAAGATATTATCTTTCTTAATTGGAAAACATACGAGGGTTTCTCCAAAAACCCTCCTAAGCTGCTCCAAGGCAAGGGAATCATGAGGAGGAGGGGTCATGGCTGGAGGGACGCGGAACAACGAATTCCAGGACCATCGTTCAGCCGAGAATGCCTTCACGGAGCCAGAAATGCATGGTTGCAGCTGCTTGGCATCCAGGTAGGCTAGGTTTTCATGAGTAGTTAGACCTATTTACATTTTGGATTCATCATATAGCAGAAGGGAGATTTCACGTTTTGGTCCTCCGGGCACAAAGTCTGGTGGATTTGGTATTAATTATGAGTGAGCTAAGGATTTGTTGGATTGAACTATGGATTGATTGTAGTTATTTTGGGCTGTTTATGCTGTCTTGACATGCTAAAATGATACAACTCAGGGACTAGGATGTCAGGAAGGTTCGGGGAACTTGGAATTGCAAGGACAACTAAAAGGGTATGAAAGTGGAAAACTCCTAGGTGAGGTTTCGGAAATGCTGAAGGCATGATAAGTAGTCATTTTTTTGCTAAGGGATAAGAGGTGGTAACTCATGTTGTATTATCTATGTAAGTTCTGAAATCAATGGGGTTGTTAAATTATTTTAAAGAGGGGAAACCGTTCTTTAGATGTAAATAAAGGGTGAGTGTGTTTAGTCTTCGGACGGAGGTCGAGTTTAAGTTATATACCCGGGAGAGAAGGTAGGTGATGCTCACAATTCCTGTGAATTTTGTATATTTTGTACTCTTTTCTAAGTGTTTATATGAATTGCATGGCTTAGAGGAATTGTGTAGAATGTCCAAGGGTCCTGTTTTACAGTTTGTGAATTGAATGATGTGTTGCTTGTTGGTTTACAAGTTATTTGTTCATTATTTGACGGTGGATTATTGACATTCGGTTGGCTCAAGTACCATGCCTGGTACGGATATACTAATGGGTGGCACGGGTACCACGCCTGGTACGGGTATAACAAATGGTTGGCTCAGGTACCATGCCTGGTACAGAATACTAATGATTGGCTCGGGTACCACGCCTGGTACGGGTTTATTTTACTTCATCATTGCATTGATATTGTTGCATTGCATTGACTGTTATTGGTTCCGTAAGTGGACCGAGATATTTTATTGAATTGTGATATTCGTTGGTGGTCCTTGAGTGATCGGGAATCCTGTTATATCTGTTAAGTTGGTCTTGGATTAGGTCGGGTTGTCTGTTTAATATTTAGGTGTTGTTTTGAGGGGATCCTAGGGTGGGTCTGATCTATACGACAAGGGTTGTTGTTGGTTATGTTGTTGATTGTTGATCATAGTTATAAAGGTGGTATACATGTGGTTGATAAACTAGGGGAATGGCTGGGAGTCTTACATGGTGTGACTAGCGGGTGATATCCTGGGAGGAATTGTCCAGGGACCCAAGGCGGGCCCGATATTTATGTGTAGTGCCCTGGGTGTAGTGGGTCTGGAATGACAGGGTCGGGGCTGATCTGGATGCATAGTCATGGGAGTTGACTAGGTTAATGGTTAGGCAGTCAGAGTTGGATTTAGCAGTTGGTCTAAGGTTAGTGCGACTTGGGAAGTCTAAGGTTGCGCGACTTGGGATGTCTAAGGTTGTGTGACTCGGGAAGTCTAAGGTTGTGCGACTTGGGAAGTTTAAGATTGTGTGACTCGAGAAGTCTAAGGTTGTATGACTTGGGAAGTTTAAGGTTAGTGTGACTTAGGAAGTCTAAGCTTAGCGTGACTCAGAAGACCTAAGAGAGAGAAAGTCGGCAGTGGAAGGAATAGAAAGCGTTGAGGTAAGGGGTACGAGCAGACGATCGGTTGAGATCGGGTTGGGTAAGGGAAAGCGGTGAAGGATGGAGTTATATTGTTTAGATTCATGATTTTCCCTATTCTTCTTATTTGATGGTAGGAGTGGATTCGGGTCGACCAATGATGCCTACCAGTATGTGTGGTTGTACTGACTCTTCTCTTGCTATACCTTTTTGGTATAGTCTGGTTGCAGGCTGGTGATATTTCATAGGTACATGGCGACGTTGATCTGCAGCAGCTTATGTCCTTCCTCCACAACGGAATTTGTGTCTCATTAACTTTTCATTCTTGTATAAATGTTGTAGTAGCTCTTGTACCTGTTTAGACTAGGTCCTAGGGAGGGTAATTTATATTTCAGAACTGTTTTCTGTTTTCAAATGTTGTAGTAACAAGTTTTTCATAGTAAAAGGAAGGTAATTTTGCTACTTTCTATTTTCCGCATGTCACTTGTTAGATTGGTGGTGAGGGTTCGTCTACCTAGGTGGTTAGAGTAGGCGCCCGCACGGCTCGGTGGGTTGGGTCGTGTCAAAAGCTTTCATTACTAAGCGTTCATTGTGTTCATCACATGTAACTGGGTAATTATTTTGAAAATCTAGCATTAGAATTAAATTATATTATAAACACTATGTGAAGAGTTAATTTCACGTATAGTTACTGAATTTCATCTACTGTAATAGTAATGTTACAAAACAACTATTTAATCATATCACTGCCATGAAAAATGTATTAGCGACGGATAGCTTTTGCTGCTATACATTAAAAAGCCATAACTAATCCTATTTAACAACATATTATCATAAAATCATGTTAGTTAAAGGCTATTTAGCCACAACTTTAATAGTTAATTCCTCTTTTTTTTGTAATGTATTAGTTAAACGTCTATAATAATAAAGTCAAAAATGATATCCATGTCATATTGTAAACATTATTTGACTAGTTTATTTCAACTCTATTCACTGCATTTTATTTATTATAATAGTAATGTTATAAAATAACCAGGTCCATCTTTACGGGTAAATCTTTCATGCCAAGTTTTGACTTAGAAAACATCTGGGTTTGGGAGTTGGAAATTTTGGTCTAGGCTAGTCTCAGTTGGTTTGAGAGCGAGGTTTGATCTAGGGTAATCTTAGTGAGTATTGGGTGATGTAGCTTGTATTGAGATAGTTTTTCCATTAGCTAAGACATTAAGGAGTCTGGGCAACTTTTCATAAATGAATTCGGGTAAGTAGAACTCCCGGTATTAAGGTTGACGTAAAGGGGTTATTCCAGAATGTCAAGATTCAAGGTGTGTTCTAAAATGGGAACTTTTATGGGATTTTCCGAGATTTTGTCCCATGTCAACCGCTATAGTGGTCGACATTGCGTTACCATGGCCACCGCTATAGCGGAATAATTTTCGCTATAGCGGAAGTCAACGACGATCAGCACCGCCATAGCGGTTGGTTCTGCTACGGCGGTGCCGCTATAGCAGTGTATGGACCGCTATAGCAGAGTGAGTTGGGATTTATACTGAAACTTACCCAAAAATGTTCAAAAACTTTCAAGAATGTTTTGGGGAAGGGCAGAGATGAAGGAAGGTAAATTTCATTGAATTTCCACCAAACTCCATCGAAAAGGTAATGTTTTTGCTCCCCTCTTTGTTATTTGGATTCCCGAACCTTAGAAACTATAATATACAGGTTTTGGGGAAGGTTTGGGTTAACCTAAGGATATGGAATGCCGAGAAAATGGGGGATTCTAGGATGTTGAATTCTTGGTTATGTTGCTTATGGGTTTTTCATGCCTTAACCACCCTTATTCGCTAAATGTAATCGTAAAAATGGTGGTTTATGATGAATTAGTGGTGGGAAAGCTCGAGAATGGGTGGAATGATTATAGTTTTGGCCTGGGATTTGGACTTTTTATAATTTGAGTATTTTAGGCCCTTGGACTGATGTTAGCATATTGTATAATCCTTTTTAGACCAAGAGCAAGCAAAGGCTTTGGAAAATGGGAAGGATCCGGTCCAGTAGAGTTTTTTTGTTATTTGAGGTAGGAGATGGTTACTATTTTTCCCAATATGAAATATGTGTTCATGTAGAATCTCTTAGTATTGTATGAGTTTGCATGCTTGGGGAATGGGATTATGAATGTCTAGCTATTTTGTGTCAATTATGTGAAATGAACTGGCTTTGGTTGATTGTTGGTTTACAGGTGTGATGTTGTTCATTATTTATTGACTTGTTGGATTGTGTGTGACATTAGGTTGGCTCGGGTACCATGCCTGATATGGGTTTATTTATCGATTGGCTCGGGTATCACGCCTGGTATTAGTTCTATAATGGTTAGCTCGGGTACCACACCTCGTACAGGTTTGATTTTACTTGCATTGATTATATTTTGATGATGGTTCCATGAGTGGACCGGGTTGTATTCTTGATATGTGGTTATTGCATGATAGTCCTTGAGAGGCTGGGATTGCATGTTAAACACTTAGGTGTTGTCTTAGGGATCCATAGTTGGTTCGGGTTATTTGGAAGGGGTATATGTTATTGTCATGGTGTATTATGCAATGGCTGTCAGACTTGTTACATGTGGTTGGTAAGCTAGGGGAAAGACTTAGAGTCTAGTTTTATTGCTGACTTGTATTACATGTTTACCTTACTTTACTCAGCTTTAGTTTATTGTTCATATCTTGTTTATTGGAGCTGCGAGATGATCCTACAAGTGCACGGTGGTTGTGTACTGATTCTGTACTTGCTTTTTTTTTGTGAGTACAGGACATCTTCTGGTGGCTGACACGCGACCTCAGTTGTATTTCCAGCGATTTCAGGTCCTAAGGGTGAGCTACTCTTTCGGCTACTATAGTTTATCCGGTATATTTCTGGTCCTTTGTTTTGCACCCAGATTCTTTTATTTTTGCAGTTGCATCCTTGTTTCTTTTCTAGACAGTTATAGTTGTTTTAGTACGATGACTTTCGGATTCTAGAGGATTTCCACAGGATCTTGTTTATTTGAGTTTTGATGGGGAATGCTAGTTTATTTTTAATGTGAACTAGTTTTGAGCTGTTAGACTCTACTAAGTATTGGGTTGATATTGGTCCGCTCATCCAGGGATTTTAGGTGGGTGCCACTCACGGTGGGTTGGGTCATGATAAAGATGGTATCAGAGCCCTAGGTTCATTGATCTCATCTTACCAAAATGGTTCTAGTAGAGTCTTGCAGAATGGTACAGAGGCATCTATACTTTTCTTCGAGAGGCTATAGGACTTTAGGAAACTATCTCTTCTTTCTTCCTTCGTGCTATAACTTGATTCCTATTGGTATTTGGTGATACAAATTGGTATCTAACTCCTTTCACTATTTTTTCCGCAGATGGTTAACACGAGAAATAAAATGAGCGTGAGTGGTGGGCCCAACAGTCAGAGGGAGAGCAAGGGAAAGAGGCTGAGGCAGGGCAATACCCACCAGGGGTATAGCTCAGGCAGCTATAGTTGCAAGGGTGGCGACCCCTCCCCCACCCCAGGATCAGCTTGAGAAGGAAGTTGAGGTTTTTGTTGAGGAAGGGGTGGAATAGGAGGAGGAGGCAATTGCTTGAGATGCAGGCCTTCCCCCTATAATGCCTGAGGCATTTCAGAAGGTGTAGACTAGTTAGCGCTGGAGCCACCCCCATGGGTATTGCAGATCAGGTTCCGGGCACCAGCCAGTGGATACAACGGCTCGTAGGATGGATGCACCTTCGGGTACTGATGACTTCTTTTGTCCGATGCTAGATCGGGTTATGACTGGGGATGATCATGAGACGCTGACTAAGTTTTTGAAACGAAAACCTCTTATGTTTCACAGTACTGAGAAATATGATGCTTATGAGTTCATTCTGGACTATTATGAGAGACTACATAAGCTGGGCATTGTGCAGTAGCTATCATGGTGCAGAGTTAGTCACCTTCCAGCTGCAGGGTTATGCTAAGCAGTGGTGGAGGTCTCATGTGGAGTGTTGACCATCAGCTTTGCCTCTACTAACTTGGACGGAGTTTCATGCTTTTTCTTAGAGAAGTATGTGCCCCGCACTTTGAGAAATCATAAGAAGGATGATTTTTTGTCTCTGGAGCAGGGTAACATGTCGGTCTCAGCCTATGAGTCCAAATTTAATGCCTTATCCCATTTTGCCACTCAGCTTTTGGGTACGAAAGAGGAAGGGATTCATCTATTTTTGAAGGCCCTGAATAATTAGTTGTAGGTGTTGTTTGTGCATATGACTTCAGAGGGAAAGAGTTTCAACGAGGTAACAGATTATGTGAAGAAGCTAGAGGGGGTTAAACAGGTCGGGCAGGCTAAGGTATTAGCCAAAAAGTCCCGAAATAATGGAAATTTTAGTGGTTCATACTCCAGGGGTCATAACTAGCAGGTGTATTCTGCTTGTCCTATTCAGTCAACCTTGCCAGCTTTTAAAGGTGGTCATGCGAGAGCCAGTAAGTTCTCAGCTCCTAGAGGCTAGGGGGATTCTTATACTTCTACTAGCAGGCCTACTCTTGACTGCAAAGGTTCACTTCCACGCTGACCTTCGCTATAGCAGATGGTCTTTTCGCAATAGTGGTCCCGCTATAGCGACTGTCTTCTGCTATAGTGGTCCCGTTCCACTATAGCTCTCCACTATAGCGGTCCCGCTATAACTGTTTCGACCGGCGTTGACCGCCTTGACTTTCGCTATAGCGATCTTTTCCGCCGCTATAGCGGAGGCTGCTATGGTGGACCTGTTTCACTTGTCACGAACAGAATGTCAAGAAATCTCCAAAATTTTCCCATTTTACAACACACTTGCTTCCCCCGAGGATTCGAAACAACCCATTCACGTCAATCGCGATTCCAGGAGTTCTACTTACCCGAATTTGATTCCGAAAAGTCCCCCGGATTCCTTTATGTCTTAGCTATGTGGAAAACTATCTCAAAACAAGACACCTAACCCAATCCTTACCCAGATTTCCCTAGAATCCAGATCGCTCCAAAACTGGTCGAGGCTAGCCTAGTCCAGAATATCAAACTTCCAAACTCGGAGTTTTCTAACTCTAAAACTTGGCACGATTTGACTACCCATAATGACGGACCTGATCGTTAAAATAGATACCAATTTACCCATCGTTCATCCCCGAATGATCAAACCCAAAATTATGGAAATAAAGAAAGGAAAGTGTAGTACCTGAATCCTTAAACAAATGAGGGTACTTGTCCCGCATGTCCTTCTCGGTTTCCCAAGTGGCTTCCTCAACTAGACGATGCTTCCACTAAACCTTTACCATATCAATCACCTTTGTCCTCAACCTTCGGACATCCCGAGAAAGAATCAAGACTGGTTCCTCTTCATAATGAAGATCCTTATCGAAAAGCACCTCATCCCACTTGATGATGTAGTCCCCATCCCTATGGTATCGCTTAAGCATGGATACATGGAATACCAGATGGACGCCCGACAAACTGAGCGGCAGTGCTAACTTGTAAGCCACTGGCCCCACAATCTCAAGAACCTCAAGTAGACCGATGAACCGAGGGCTAAGCCTGCCCTTCTTACCAAACCGCATAACTCCCTTCATTGGTGACACTTTCAACAATACTTGTTCACCAACCTGAAATTTCATGTCCCGGACCTTGCGATCTGTATACTCCTTATGCCTGCTTTGGGCAGCCAATAATTTGGCCTGAATGCCCCTTACCTTTTCTTGTGCTTCCTTTACCAATTCCACTCCCAAAGGCTTTACATCGCCTTCCACATACCACCCAACCGGTGATCTGTAGCTCCTCTCATACAATTCCTCGAATGGTGCCATATAAATACTGGAGTGGTAGCTATTATTGTACGAGAATTCGCACAATGGTAGGAACTGGTCCCAGTGGCCCCTAAGTCTATCACACATGCTCTCAGCATGTCCTCCAATACTTGGATCGTCCTCTTTGACTGACCATCAGTCTGAGGATGGAAGGTTGTGCTATAAGTGAGTTGTGTACCCAACTCTTCATGTAGCTTGCCCCAAAATTTAGAGGTGAACTGCGTACCCCTGTCTGAAATGATGGACAGTGGAAACCCATGCAATCTCACAATCTCCTTCACATAGATCTTAGCCAATTGTTGTAAATTGTAATCTACCCTGACCGAAATGAAGTGAGCGGACTTGGTCAGCCTATCAACAATGACCCAAATTGAGTCATACTTCCCCAATGTCCTGGGAAGACCCATCACAAAGTCCATGGCTATCCTTTCCCACTTCCACTCCAGAATTGGCATTCTCTGAAGTAGTCCTGCAGGTCTCTGATGTTCATACTTTACCTGTTGGAAGTTCTGACATTTGGACACAAGGTCGACTATGTCCCTTTTCATCCCGGGCCACCAGTAATGCTGCCTTAAGTTCCTGTACATTTTAGTCACACCCGAATGAATTGATTACCACGAACCATGATCTTCTGCCAAGATTTTTTGAATTATATCATCAACCCGAGGAACACAAATCCTTTATCTGAAATGTAGCACTCCATCGGAGTCTAACGTGACGTCCCTGGATTCCTCGAATATTACCTTACCTCAAAGCTTACTCAGTTTCAGATCCTGAAATTGTTTGGACTTTATTTTCTCTATGAAGATGGCTTTGACCTCAATGCTACCCAACAACCCACCCTGTTCTGAAATGCCCAAGTGCGTGAACTTGGCCTCCAAATCCCGAATTTCCCTTGCTAGTGGTCATTTGGACACCCCCAAACAAGCCAAACTACCCATGCTAACTATCTTTCGGCTCAATGCGTCTGCCACCACATTAGCCTTACCCGGATGATATTGAATAGTCATATCATAGTCCTTCAATAACTCCATCCACCTTATCTGCCTCAAATTCAAATCCTTCTAGGTGAACACATGTTGCAGGCTGCGATGATCGGTGAACACCTCACACTTGACACCATAGAGATAGTGTCTTTAAATCTTGAGTGCAAAGACCACTGCTGCTAGCTCTAAGTCATGAGTCGGGTAGTTCCTCTCATGAACCTTCAACTGCCTAGATGCATAGGCTATCACATTCCTATCCTGCATCAACACAGCACCCAAACCAGAATATGAAGCATCACAGTAAACAATAAAGTCCTTACATTCAACCGGTAAGGACAATATAGGAGCCGTGGTCAGAAGTGTCTTGAGCTTTTGGAATCTCTCATCGCACTTGTTGGACCACACGAATAGTACATATTTATGTGTCAGCCTGGTCAGGTGAGTAGCAATAGATGCAAAATCCTTAGCAAACCTCCGGTAGTACCCTGCAAGCCCAACAAAACTCCTCACCTCTGTCACAGATCTAGGCCGGGCCCAACTCTTGACTGCCTCAATATTCTGGGGATCCACCATCATCCCTTGTTCTGACACTACATGCCCCAAGAATGCAACTGAAGTCAACCAAAACTCACACTTAGTGAACTTCTCATAAAGCTTCTGTCGTCTCAAGATATCCAACATAATACGAAGATGATTAGCATGTTCCTCCCTACTCTTGGAGTAGATCAAAATATCATCGATAAACACAATCACAAAGGAATCCAAATACGACTTAAATACCCCATTCATCAAACTCATGAATGATGTTGGCCACATTGGTCAAACCAAACGATATTACTAGAAACGCGTAATGCCCATATCGAGTCCGAAAAGCAGTCTTAAGAATGTCCTCAGACCTAATCCTTAAATGATGGTACTCCGACCTCAAGTTGATTTTTGAAAACACCGATGCACCCTGAAGCTGGTCAAACAAATCATCAATGCGGAGTAGAGGGTACTTATTCCGGATGGTCACCTTGTTCAACTGCCTATAATCTATGCACATTTGCATACTACCATCTTTTTTCTTTATAAACAAAATAGGAGCACCCCAAGATGATGCACTGGGACGGATAAATCCCTTATCTAGGAGTTCATGCAGTTGAGTCTTAAGTTCCCTTAACTCTGCCAGAGCCATACGATATGGAGGAATGGAAATGGGATGAGTACTTGGCTCCAGATCAATACAGAAGTTTATATCCCTGTCCGGAGGCATACCAGGAAAATCTGCTGGAAACACCTCTAGAAACTCAGAAACCACTGGAAATGACTCAATAGATGAGGACTCCGCACTATCATCTCGGAGATGAGCTAAAAAGTCTAGACACCCTCTCCCCACTAGCTTCCTAGCCCAAACAAACAATATGACCTTAACTGGCTTAGGTATGTACACACCTTCCCACTCTAGTCTATCCTTACCCAAAATCTCTAGAGCCACAATCTTGGTGTTACAGTTCAACACAACATGATTAGGGGACAGCCAGGTCATGCCCAAGATAATATCAAAATCAGCGATATCCAGGATTACCAAGTCTACCCAAGTATGCAACCCCACAAACACAATAGAACAGTCACGATAAACATGACTCGCTATAACAGACTCTCCAACCATGGTAGAAACATGGATAGGGGAATCAAGGATATCACAAATCAATTCCAGACCCAACGTAAAACTCACAAATACATAAGAATATGTAGAACCTGGGTCAAATAATACCAAAGCCATTTAATCGCAGACAAGAATGGTACCTGTGATCACCGCATCTGATGCTTCTGCCTCAGTTCTCCCTGGAAATACATAGCAATGAGCCCGATCATCAATCCATGAATCTTCCTGGGACGACTGCGCTGCACCCCTGCCCGCGCCGTCGTTCCCTCTATCACCCTGGCCTCTTGGAAGTTACCTCGCCCACTCTTTGATAATCTCTAGCATTACCGCCTCTACCTGCCGGGACCACTACTTTAGACTACTGCTGAACATGATTACCTGTCTGCCTGAGTGGGCACTCCCTATTAAAGTGGCCCATATCACCATAATAGAAGCAACCACGGTCAAGTGTAGGCCTGCTAGCAGACGTATAGGATGCTCCCTGGTCTCTAGAAGCTGAAGACTGATTATGAGCTCCCTGACGACCACCTGTAGCAACTGGCAGAGCTGACTGAATAGGATGGGCTGGGTATGCCTGCTAATTCTGGCCCCTGTAGTATGAACCACCAAAATTTGCCTCATGCCGGGGCTTCTTGGCTAAAGCCTTAGCCTGCCCCGCTTGCTTGACCCCTTCCAACTTCTTCACATAATCAACCACTTCATTGAAGCCCCTCCTTGATGAAGTCATATGCACTGACAGTACCTGTAGCTCAGTATTCAAACCTTTTACAAACAACCGGACCCATTCCTCCTCGGAACCCAACATCTGTGCGGCAAAATGAGATAAGGCATGGAACTTAGCCTCATAAGAAAAGACTGACATGTGTCACGACCTAGACCGCCTTGAGTGGCACTCACCCAACCCCCCCCCTCCGGGTGAGTGAACCATAACTTTCCCGAACTTAACCGTTCTAACAGCTCAAAACAAAAGTGCAGAAATTAAACTAGTAAAACAATAAAAACAAAACCACTTCATTAATATAAACCTGCGGAAATTAACCCGTAGAATCTGAAAGTCGCAGTACCAAACAATCTACCAATGTCTAGAATACGGGGATGCAACCCCAAAACAAGGAAATAGTTTAAGCCCGAAACAAGTGGGCTACAACTCTAATGATAGATTCAAGGCAGCTCGATCGAAGCAGCTCACCCTTGAAGTCTGGAAACGCTGGTACTATAGATGAGGTCGCGTCTCAAGCGCTAGAAGATAGCCTGCACTCACAAAAAGAAAAAACAAGTGCAGTATCAGTACACCATCACTGTGTAATAGTACGATCATCAGCCAGTTCCAAATAAAAACAGTGTATAATCAGTACAACAAATCAAGTATAAGTATGGAAGACATTCATTAAGTCAACAGGCACCCCTAGACTACAAGTCTCTACCTAGCTTGTTCCCGCATGAAATCCACCTTTCTAACTATAAGCAACAATCATATAACCAATAAACCATCCCTTTTCGTCTAACCCAGACCCACCCTGGGATCCCCCCTAAATAACACCTAAGTGTTAAATAGACAACCCAGCCTAATCCAAGGCCAACTCAATAGATATAACAGTATTCCCCGTCACTCAAGGACTACCAATAATTATCACATTTCAGTAAAACAGCCTGGTCCACTCACGGAACCAATAACAGTCAATGTAATACAATAATATCAATGCACTAATGCAGTAAAATAAACTCGTACCAGGCGTGGTACCCGAGCTAACCGTTAGTATCCCGTACCAGGCGTGGTACCTGAGCCAATTATTTGTTATACCCGTACCAGGCGTGGTACCCGAGACAACCGTTAGTATTTCCGTACCAAGCGTGGTACCCAAGCCAACTGAATGTCAATTAATCCACAGTCAAACAATGAACAAATAACTTGTAAAACTAACAAGCAACACCATTCAATCCACAGAGTGTAAAATAGGACCTTTAGACATTCTAAACAATTCCTCTAAGCAATGTAATTCATACAAACACTTAGATAAGAGTACAAAAATATACAACATTCACAGGAATCATAAGCCATCACCTACCTCAAAATGATCCCAGATCTACTCAACACGAGCTTTCCCGTGTTCCAGATTCCTTTGTCATTCTTGGTCTAAAACAACATACAAGTACTTGAATTAACAAACAAGGACTGCGTATTACCCGGATTACACCAAATCCCAAATCTCAGACCAACCATGATCATTCTACCCTTTTTCCCTGGTTCCCACCATTAATTCCCCTAGTTCTATCATTTTCATGGATAAAAATAGAGAATTTAACAACATGCGATCAATAAACCTTGTTTTTAACAATACCCAAGAACTTTTATGCCTAGAATCCTCCTTCTTCCATAGATTCTACCATCCCTAGGTTATTCCAACCTTTCCCCAAGTTCCCTCCTAGCAACTCTACCACGTAGGAAAAGTAGTACGAAGTTTGGGGAGTAGAAACCTTACCTTAGGGAAGAAAAATAATGGAAAATAGAGGAAAATCGCTTGGATTCGCCTTGCTTTTCTCCAAAAATAAAATTGTGAAAACTGAACGTTTTGGTGAATGTTTCTGCATTAAGTCATGTCAAGCCTGCTATAGTTGTCCCGGCTCTGCTATAGCAATATAGCTATAGCGGAAGCATTCTGCTATAGCTTTTTCAACCGGCATTGACCGCCTTGACTACCGCTATAGCGGTCTTTTCCGTCGCTATAGAGAAGGTAGCTACAGTGGAGCCATTGCCCTCTTTACGGACAGAATGTCCGAAAATCTCCAAAATTTGCCCATTTTACAACACACTTGCTTCCCCCGATGATCTGAAATAACCCTTTCACGTTAATCGCAATTCTGGGAGTTCTACTTATCCGAATTCAATTCTGAAAAGTCACCCGGACTCCTTTATATCTTGGATACATGGAAAACTAGATCAAAACAAGACATCTACCCAATCCTTACCCAGATTTCTCTTGACTCCACCTTTCTCCAAAACTGACCGAGGCTAGCCTAGCCCAGAATTTCAAACTCCCAAACCCAGAGTTTTCTAACTCTAAAACTTGGTATGATTGGACTACCCGTAATGATATACCCAGTCATTACACCATGGAACCTACCTGCTGGGCCTGATTGGCACCGAAGAAGGTACATACAAAGTTTTTATTCCACCCTTAGGTTATCATGCATCATATCATCCAGTATTTGAGGTTCCACCCTTGTTTGCTATTTGTTGATTGTACGCTCTGGTAGTATAGGATGCCGGAGGGTTTGTTTTCTCTTGTTTGCTTTCCTAGGTTATATGGGCGGCCGGGGGATTGTAGGTAGGCTCCTTATTATCTTATCTCTATACTGCACCCTGTCATGGTCATATGATTGAGATTGGATACTGCGAGGTTATTAGTTTTTGACTTGAGTTTGGTAATAGTTGGTTATTAATTCATGTTTTCCAAGCATGCCTATCTTTAGTCTTATCCTCCCTTCCCTTGTACTTGAGGTTACCGGTATACCATCCATTTCTTAAACTTATTATGTATATATTGTTATTGCAAGGGTCCTAGGTGTGTTGTTTCTTGCTTACACCTGTGCCTGTTGTGTATATATATTCTACTTGCTAGCCTTGTATGCTGCTCTGTTGACTTCCCTCTGGGATAGTTCCCGTGTACTTTTCATTAATTTATGTGACTACTTGCGTCTATTCCGTCTGTTACTACGCTTTTATCTTATATGTGCCCAGTCGGCCTATGATACCTAATGGGTACCCGTTGCTTAGCAATTGATGCTCATACTACACTTCTTCATCTTTCTGGTGTAGATATTAGTTGAGCTTTCGCCGTTGATCATAGAGACTCGTGCAGTTTTTGGATCTTCGAGACTAGGGTGAGCGCCTGACGACCAGGGCTTGACCACATCTCATCTTTTGTACTGTTACTCTTTGTATATTCGGAGATAGTTGTACCTATCTTTTATTACTTCTAGCACTTGTGTTCTATTAGAAGCTTCTGTACTATTGATACCAAGTCTTGGAGTTGGTGTAGTTTCTTTTTGTATATATTCAGGTTATTGCTTTCGCTTTGTTCTATCTTTATATTCTGCTTCCTCTATTTTTGCTTATTGTGCGTATTGGTTATGTTGTAGCCCATTACTAATCATTCCAGGATACGGGAATGATTCGCCTACTGAGGGGTCATAGGTGTCATCATGACTTGAGAAATCAGGTCGTGACATTCATTTTGTAAATGCATATACCAAATCAGTCAAACAATAAAATTCATTTTGTATTTTTACTGTGTAAATACAAATAATTTGTATTGAGTTTGAAATACATATACCAGATCAGCCAAAAAAATACAAATTATTTATATTGAATAGTATATAAAACCAGTCAAAAAATACAAATCATTTGTGTTTTGTATTCAGATTGTGTTTCAAAAATATTTTGTACTAAAAAATACATTTGTAGAGTGTCAAATCTACAAAAAGATAAGTACATTTTGTATATAAAGAATAAACATATGTACTTGTGTTCAAGTGAATGTATCATATCAACGAAATACAAAAAAAATCGTTGAATGTATCATTTGACACAAATATATCAACAAATACAATTTGTATCATGAATACAAATATAAGTATCAAAGAATACAAAAATAAGAGGCAATCAAATACAGATATACCATCAAAAAACATATATGCAGTCAATTACAAAATACAAATACAAAATAAATCAACAGTTCTTTGTCAATTTTTTCCATCTCTTTTCCAATCAAATCAACAGTTCAATTTCCTTTTCAATTCCAAATCTTTTGCCTTCAAATTCATCATTAACAATCAAATCTTCATCCAATTTCACCATTGATGGGTCTCAAATTACTTACCCAGATCTATACTTACTCATATCTTCATCCAATTTTATCATTGATGAGTCTCAAACTACTTAACCATTGATGGGTCTCAATTTCACCATTGATGGGTACGAATATTACTTATCCAGATCTTCATCTAATTTCACTATTGATGTGTCTCAAATTACTTCATCATTAATTGGTATTTATTTCACCATTGATGGGTATAACTATGAAATATTAAAAAAAAAGATAAGAAAGAGAGGGAAAAAAAAAGAACAAGAGGGAGAGAGAGAGAGTCAACGAGAAAGGGGGAGATTGCGAGAGAGGAGAACGAGATTGGGGGGGAGGAAGGAGAGTGGCGAGAGAAGGAGTGATAGAGAGAAAAGGGAGAAGGAGGTCCCTCAGATCCCAACTTGATATCAGGAAGAGGTTGATACTCTCTTCTAATTGTATTTGGACTGGTAGATAGGCCTGGGTAAAATATTGTTATTTATGCTTTGGATCGTAATTATTTTAAGAGAAAATTTCACAAATAGCAAACTTGAGCCCATAATTAAGGAGGAGATAGCAACACTTTGCTAATTACAAGAAATAACAGTTTTTAACTCAAAATATTGCTATTTTTCCTTGTATTTGACATGCTTGTATGTACTGTAGAATACAAATACAGTTTGGGGTCTTGAGCTATTTAAGGTGGGCTGTTACCATTTAAAAGGAAAAAAATTTAGTGAGCAGATATTTCTCCTTAAATCACGTTTGGATTCCATTTACAAACGGTTGATCTTAATGAAAAACTATTCAACATCAGCTTCTCTAATCTGAACTTCACTTTTCTTCATCTAAAATTCTGGTTTTATACAAAAATAAATCTGGAGATTTCATAGTTCATCAAAATACAAATTGCAGAATTCGTTCAAGAGATTACAAGGGGTAATTCACTGTTGCATCTGTATTTCATTAACATCGAAAGTGAAGCAGGTGTGTATCATGAACTTCCAAACTGATTAACAATGGTAAATTAGACGTATCAAATTGTGTTTGACCGGAAATACAAATCGTGTTCAAAATACATATCTATTCTATCCGCATAAATACATATCGTATAATTTTATTTTTGTTAAACTGACTATGATCTGTATGATTTTGATTTATATATTTTATAAATTTGGAGCTTAAATCGAAAAGTTTTTGATCATTACGATGAAATGATTATTCAATTTCGTACTCTGTGTGATATCATTTTTTGAGATTTTGAAGAATTAACTGGTTATTCAAAGTTTAGATGTATATATGTGGATCTATGAATACGTCTTATTTGTTGAACAAATGTATTTTGTAAATTTTCAATTTGAATACCATAAATACATTCTGTATATGTATTTAGTTATTGTGAATTTTTGAGATTCAGAAATGGCCAGCATCGCAGTCCTTGTCAAGCATTCTGGTAGGTGGACTGATAAGAATATGTACGATGATTACACCGTCGATGCAGTTGTGTTAAGCAGCTATGCATCATTCAATGAGCTACATGAACTAATTGTATCTTAAATTGGGGTTGATTTGAGAGTCAAGTGTATCAAAATTGAATAAAAAATCAATGGTGACTCACATCCTGTGAAAATACACAATGACATGGGTGTGAAGGTATATGTCATGCAAAAGAAGGAATTAAAGGAGATGAAGGACCTTCCATTGTGTGTTAGCTTGTTCGAGAAGAGTACCGAAATTAGTATACTGAATTCATCATCTGTAAATGGTGAAAGTTCTGAATTCAATAGCTTGGAAGGGATAAATACATCTGGTGGTGGAGACATAGTGCTTGTTGGTGGTGTTGAGCATGTAGATGTATTCCATTTTATGGTGAATCGTGTGATTATTTCGAATCCTAATCACAAAGATGTTCGGGTAGATCAATTTTACAGGACCAAAAAAGTCTTAAAGGCTATGATGGAAGAATGTGCAATTAGGGAAAGATTTCAATTTTATACAGATAGGTCAAGCAAAACTTGGTAAGTTTTTAGTTAATAGTAATTGTACAATTGTATTTGATTTGTGTTACATGTTGCTGATTGGGATTGTATTCATGATGCAGCTAAACACTCACGTGTGTGTCAGAGAAGTGTGAATTTTTAATGAAGGCTTCTGATATTAACAAATCAAGAATATTCATAATAAGAGATTTCCGACCGGACCATACTTGTGCCTTGAAAGATAGGGTTTATGGTCAGCGAAATGCAACAAGTAAACTGATTGGAGGTATTGTTAAACCAAATTTTAAAAATCACAAAAGAAAATACAATGCCACTATATCAAAAATGACATGAGGCTGACTCTCGGTGTTGATTTGACATACATGTTGTGCTGAAGTGCTAAGGAAAGAGCGTTAGGATCAATAAGGGGGAAACCAGCTGCCTCATACAACTAATTACCCGGTTACTTGTATATCTTGGAGACTACTTACCCTGATTCGCACATAAGAATGAAAAAAACTCTTTGGAATGAATTTTTGTATTGGTTTGTCACACTCGATGCTTTCATTAAAGGGTTTCAACATTGTAGACCGGTTGTGGTAGTTGATGGGAGTCATCTAAGAGGAACATATAATGGTACATTTGTGTCAGCCAGCACCATGGATGCAGCAGGTGATACTGTTTTGTATAAACTTTGAAATCTATCTCATATATAATTCTGTTAATATATTATATGTATTTGTATCTGCAGGTCATATTTTTTCACTAGCGTATGGTGTTGTTGACTCAGAAAATAATGCCTCATGGACTTGATTCTTCACACAAATTAAAGAAGCTTATGGCGAAAGGGACAACATGTGTGTTGTATCTGATAGGAATGAGAGCATCATAAAAGCTGTTTCTCGGGTGTTTATAGGAAGAGTGCCCTATTTTGCATGCATGTGACATATTTGGAATAATGTGCAAAAGAGATACAGAAAATCTCATGAGGCATTGTTCGAGGTGTTTTATACGATAGCCAAAGCGTATACAAAGAGTGAATTTGACAAGCTGATGGAAAGGGTTGAGAATGTTGATATCAGAGTGAAGGAGTATTTGGTGTTGGATGGTTATGAAAAGTGGAGTAGATTGTATTCGCCAGTTAATAGGGGCTTGAGCATGACATCAAACCTCGTTGAATCTATAAATGTTGCGCTTCTGTCCACAAGAGAGCTTCTGATATATGATTTTCTAGAGAAAGTTAGACTATTATTTGGCAAATGGAATTGCGAAAATCAACAAGAAGCTGCATACACATTCACACATTTGGCTGGTAAATTTCAAGAAATGCTTGAATACAATGAGGCAAAAAGTACGCGTATAACGATAAATTTCTATTTAGTTGTCTATATGTATATGTGTCCATCTGTTTTCCTTACTGTATAAGTGAATCTATTAAATATGTATAATTTGTATTCAGTATCTTTTTGGGAAAAAATTTAGGTTGTACCAGCAACTGATTATATCCACACGGTACATGATGAGGATAGGCACTTCATAGTTTGCCTTCAGAAAAAAACTTGTACTTATGTGAGGTTTCAGGTGGATGGGATACCTTGTGCACATGCTTGGGTATTATTGAAGAAGAAGGCGTTTAAGCCAAACGAATATTGCTCGGACTTGTACAAACCTAAGACATTGTTGAAGATATATGATGTCCCAATACACCCTTTACCAGACAGAGATGACTGGGTCATTCCTGAAGACATACAACAAGATGTAGTATTTCCTCAATCTTCAAGAGACCTCCAAAAAAGGATCGTGGTAAAACAAGGAGGGAGTTATTTGGGAAGAAGAGCACAAATTCGTGTAGTACCTGCGGATTTAAAGGAAACAATAGACGTTCATGTAGGAATGGACCTCGGGCTGAATAGATGATTGATATATCATGTGCTTTTATTATTTTCATCTTAAACATTTGAATACCTTGTCTCTTTGTGTTTTAGGACTTGTCCTGGTTCCTTTCTGTTGAATAATTGACAACATGAATGAATATGTAGTTTTTTTTTGCAAGTCTGTTGAATAATTGGCAACATGCTACTGTTAATGAATCTCATTTCTATATTGAATAAGTTTGTTTTAGTTTGTCCAATAAGCAGATAAGCATTTTGTATTTGTATTTATGAAGAATATGTGTGTATGCATAAATACGGAAAAATGTATTTTGGATTGTTTTTAAACACTTATTAGCATGTTTAATGGTATTTGGGTTTGAGTACAAATGTATTTTAGTTCGAAAAGTGTGAATTATCCCATGATATACAAATGCAAATATATTTGATATTACTCACAAATACAATAGCAAAAATATTTTTGAGATAACATTTAAATGTCGTACATTAAATACAAATACATATTTGTTATAATTTGATATGTTTAAATATAAATACATGTCTGTTGTATTTATTTACAGATTAAACAAATACAAATGAGCTCTTTTTAAATATATTTATATTTATAGACAAACTGTGTATTCAAATGTGTCTACAAAACTTTAAAACACATATTTTTGATGTGTTTGTTGAAATCCAAATACAACACTACCAAATGAATAATATGTATTTGTGAATAAGTACAGTAAAGTTAAACTTTTAAAATATATGTTTGAATACATATGTATTTGAGATTGTTTGTATACTGTAGTGATTATGTTTAAATGTGTTTGTGTTTGAATACAAACGTATTTTAGTTCAAAAGGTATGAACTCTCCCGTGCTATACCAAATGTATTTGAGATTACTCTTAAATATAAAAATAAATGTATTTTTTGAGATAATATTTAAATGTCGTACACTAAATACAAATACATATCTGTTATAATTTGATACATTTAAATACAAACACATTTCTGTTGTATTTGTTTACAGATTAAATAAATATAAATAAGCTCTTTTAAAATATATTTGTATTTATAGACAAACTGTGTATTTAAATTTGTTTTAAAAATTTTAAAACACAGATTTCAGATGTGTTTGTTGAAATCCAAATACAACACTATCAAATGAACAATATGTACTTGTGAATAAGTACAGAAAAATTAAACTTTAAAAATCTGTGTTTGAATACATATGTATTTGAGAATGTTTGTATACTGTAGTGATTATATTTAAATGTGTTTGTATTTGAATACAAACATATTTTAGTTCAAAAGGTATGAACTCTCCCGTGCTATACCAAATGTATTTGAGATTACTCTTAAATACAAAAATAAATGTATTTGAGATTACATTAAATACCGTACTAGACAAATACAAATATAAAATAATGAAAAAATAGACTTTCACCCGATAGCATATATTTCATCAAAGACTGTAATTAATATTTTAACTATGAATTTCTAAATAAAGTGTTCATTGATCCAAAATTAGTTTAACTTAAACAGAATTTTCAAAAACATAGAGAAATGAATATAGAACTAATCAATACATAGTACCATCCACACTGACATAATCTATCAGTATCTTATTCGACTAGAGTGTATTTGCTGCTATCGATGTCCTGAGCTGGCCTGACTGGCCTCATTGGTTCCTCATTGTCACTTTCAGTGTTGTTCATGAGTTTTCGCACCCCATAATATCATATCAGTGCTGCATATCTTTTACGAAGTAAAGCTAGATTGAACTTGACTGATGGGACACCTTGACCATAATTCAAGTACTTTGCATAGATTACCAAAAACAGACCACAGTCCCTGCACAAATCAAAACAATTTGAATATGAATATCAATGAATGTATTTTTAAAGAAATAAAAATGTGCAATTGTTAAGAACTTACATGCTACCAGTAGGCTGTTGTGGTAAATCCTCCACGTAAGTTACATCGAAAAAATTTGTTTTCTCAAGACCTTTGTATTTTAGATGTTGGTCATGATCAATACCCTTCTTCATGTAAAATCAGTGTTCTCAAGGTACATGGTTATAAGCTCAGCTAACTTATCAACTTCATGCTGACAACAGCGTCATGACCAGCGGAACTGTACGAATCATAGACAACTATGCATCATTCATCAAATGATACCACAGCGAGCACCGAGTGATGTTTCTCCTTAACATTCACCAGAATAAAAATATGATCCACCGTGTGCCATGGTACAGTAGCATGCATCCTATAACCATTAATATATTCGCAAATCTGCAATTCTTGGCCAATCATTTCAACACCATTGTAATTCGGATCCGTATAATTGTCAAATATGCTAAAAATTATGGTCATAAAATTGTAATCTGTTGTATTTGTATGTGATTTGATGGTCATACTTACATTTCTTTCGCAAGTAGTATAGGATAACATCAATATGCTAAAATAAATAAATAAATGTGCGTCAGTTAGCTATGTTTATTAAGCAAAACAGCCTTATTTATTAATGAATTCTCATACTTACAGAGTCTGCCCATGACTGATCAGGATATGATATTTTGTAGAACAAATTTTTGTCTTCAATTGTAAGAACACCAAAGGGCATGCGTGGCGATAAGACTGACTTATGCCTCTTGTATTGATCTTGCTTATCCATCATGTAATTAACAGAGACACTTATCATTGTAATTTAAAAATAATGTGATGCCTAAAAATAATACTTGATTTTAAAAAACGTACTTCTTATCATGCCTTTGCAGGAGATCTGCTTTCACCCAATTTGTGAACAAATCAAGAAGGAGTGTGTCTTGTATCCCATGAAGTACATTAGACCCAAACAGAAGCTTTTTCAACAATTGTGGAGGTTCTCCCGTTGAACTACCTGCAACATAATATGACATATAATATTGTGGCAAAAATTGATCAAAATACAGTTAGAAGATAAAGAACAAAATAATTTTGGTGTGCTAGCAAATACAAAGACATCTAAAAAATACAATATAAATTTGATCTGATATCTAATAAAAAAAAATACAAATTATGTCATATAATTAGTAATGCATTATACACATGTATTTAAATACATATCAGTATAAAGCAAACATGCATATTAAGTGTATAAAAATAAATACAAATACATAAACTGTAAAAAAAAACTTTTTAAGTTAAAAAATACAAATACAATTTTGGGTCATCTAAAGCATGTGGTAAAATTTAAATACAATTAAAATTGATGAAAATACAAATACAAATTAAAAAATGAAGCGGCAGAGTTCATGTACAAATTCATATACACATCTATTTAAATACATATCAGTATAAAGCAAACATGCATATTAAGTGTATAAAAATAAATACAAATACATAAATTGTGAAAAAAAAACTTTTTTAAGTTAAAAATACAAATACAATTTTGGGTCATCTAAAGCATGTGGCAAAATTTAAATACAATTAAAATTGATGAAAATACAAATACAAATTAAAAAATAAAGCGGCAGAATTCATATACAAATACCTCTAAAAAATTAGTTAATGAATGTGTATGAATGCCTTGAATAAAGGGGAGAGTATATAATATTTTTATCAAAAAAATATATATACAACTGTAATAATATGACATGCAAGTGAACTTACCAGCTTCAGATCCAAACTTTGACATGTACGGAGATATGTTCCATTTAGACGATCGCTTGATTCTCTGACTGGGTGAAGGTTTTTGTTCCTGTGCAGGTGTTTGTTCCTCAACGATAACTGATGGATGTAAAATCACGCTTCTCTCTGTATTGAGGCTCGATAGCTTACTGTCTGGTATGAAGAACTGTGAATCCATAACTGATAGACCTCTCTTTACCTCTGGAGTGAATACTACTTGAATAGGGACTGCTTCCACAAGATGATCTTCCATGGCTATGGTAGACTCAGGTGAATTCATGGTTGTACCAGCAGTGGTAGTTTCTGACACATCTTTGTTTATCACATTCTCTTGATTTGAGGCTGATTTTGGTGGTGTCTCAAAACTCATCAGATGTTCATTCACCTACAAAATTGTAAATACAGTTAGCTATCATATATCAAGCTATTAATTTCGTAATATAATTAAATATCATAATAATATAATATTGTTCCCGGTGGGATGTGTTGATTTTGTACTCCATGCAATTGATTAGCTACCACATCCACCAACTCGACTGCTAAGGGATCATTGAGAGATATATCAATGTCCTAGAAAATTCAAAAAATATGTATTACTGTCCACATGTATCATCTATGAGTTCACACCTATAATTGAAAGGCTTGATTCATACCGTTGATTCCTTCTGCCTTGCCGATTGGATATTCATGTCTTAAAGTGCTTCTTTGCTTGTGTCACCAGTGCTAATTTCACGCTGATGATGTTGAGTTTGTATTTCAGCTGTAAGGTCCTTCATGTAATGAAAAAATATAATTTTATACATCTATTTTATGATTGCAAACATGACTATAAATATAAATCGTATTTCAAAAATATACTTCAAGAATAAATGCTTACCTCTACAACATGGATATTGCTTGCCCGACCATGATCTGAAGTGCCTATGATGTTAGGACTATTGTATTTGGGTGACTTCTGCACATCACTATAAGGTGTATATGATGGTCTGTTAATGTCCTTGGCCTGATCAAACATATTAAAATTTGAAAGATAAGGTATTTTTCTTTCAAAAATACATTAAAATTTATTTTAAAAAAAATAAAATAATTGACATTATTGTATTTATACGAAAATGCATATTATGTAATCTGACAATGCCTTCTAAAAATACCTTTTCATCATTTATATTATTTTTAATGGCATCCAAAACTTCTCAAAATTTTGTATTCATCCATGCGCGAATGTCTTTCAACTCTTGTTTTACCTGTCATTTTGTGTAAATAAATCAGAAAATCAATACCAAATGTAAAAAAAATGATTTGTCATGTATGTGGGGTATTATGTTTTACTCACCTCAACTTTGAAATCTTCAAGTTCTTTCCTCGAAACAGCATTATCTAACGGTCTGCTCGATGACATCATATTGTGCGGATCGAGAATAGGATTTTGCCTCGCTGATTGGTTAATGACATGTTTTTTAGAGGTTAGAACAGGCCGTTTCGAAATTGGTTGTCTAATTCCGGACTTTCTGACTGGTGATTTTGCAGCCCGAGGTAGTGATGTCCTTGTTGAATTCTGTTTTGAATCCAATTTTGCAGGTGATTTCTTTTAATCTGGAAGGATAGATGGCTGGTGCTTTAATTTTTTTTAGCCGGTGATAATAATGGATCAACCTTTTCTTTTCCCATTGTAGAAAGGCTTGACGATGGGGGTTGTTGAAAATCATCATCTGAATCTGCTGGTGCATTGCTCTGCTGAACATGTTGTTCCGCCATAGTTGAAACATACTGTTGTGGTATCCGGAGGATGGTAAGTTCCCGCACAGTTGGCTCGATATTCTTAAAAACAATCTGGAGAAAATTAATTATAATCAGTCAGATGAATGAAATGAATTACAGCATACTTGTTCCTCTCCTTCACAGTCTCCTTTGCGAAACATGCTCTTCATCATGGTCTGAAAGCGAGGACGGTCTTTTTGTCACCCAGTTGAGTATACGTGGAATTTGATCATCAACCTTTATGAAAATACCGGGGTCAACATTAGAACAACACTCATATAGCCAGACTTGGATAGCAAGTGGCATGCCCTGTATTTCATAGAACTTTCCCATGGCCGTCAACTTTGAAGTTACTGCTTTTTGCCAATTCATCAAATGCTACATACCCCCAATGATAATCCACATATTGACCACTCTCCACCAAGTCAAAATGGTCTCTTGGTATGTTTGTACTCTTCTTTTCACCAGCTAATATGTATGCATGTATGAAATAAAGGATGGCAAACTTCAGGGCATCATCGTTGTTTTTACCCCATACCTTGTTGTTGAATTTGGAGAAAAGCATTTCTTTGGAAATAGAATTCGCTCCAGGGAAATATTGTTCCATTAGCCTGTTGGGTGTCTTCGTGTCAAATACAAAATTTACCTCATTTGGCACACATTTCAGAGAGATTATTATGCAAAATTTTCGATGGGTGAAATGTAGTATGGTCTCATTTGCACGTATGAAGATGGCATCAGCTGAACTATCAGTTGTGTCTAGATACATAATGCACCTAATCATTTGTGCTTGAACAACATAACGCTTCATGCGAGTGAAGATCCCAAATATAGTTTGATCACTAAAACGCTTAAACTGGTTAGTGGTTAGCTTAGCCTCCAAAAATTCAATTATATTATTGTTTGTGTAACATCCCATGTGTGGTGCAAATCTAGGGAGAGCTCTGGCCATAAATATTTTATCCCGGATAACCTATATGAGAAAATGATATATAATGGGTCAATATCAGTCAAAATAAATTTTATGTGATCATTCTTTTGTAAAAAATGCATATACCAGATCATACAAATTATTTTGTATTTTTCACTTTATCAAATTCATATATCTGGCCAATAAATACAAATACAAATGAATTGTATTTTTTACTATGAAAATACATATATCACATCAGTCAACAAAAAATATAACTTGAATCAATATCAACCAAAATAAATTTTATGTTTTCCATATCATACAAATCATTTCTATTTTTCACTTTCAAATCCATATATAAGGACAATAAATATAAAATACAAATAAATTAAATTTTTGCTGTGAAAATACATTCTATCACAGAAGTCAACAAAAAATAGAATTAATTTATAATTTTTTACTGTGTAAATACATATAAATACAATTGATTTACATATGTATTTTACAACGTGTAAATATATGTATCAGACAAAGTCAATCAAAAATACAACTAATTTGTATTTGTTTAACATTCATTAACAAGATACAATACATTTGTATTTGATTGTGAGAAATGCATATATCGGATCATCAGGCAAATACAAAATACAAATCTTCTTCACATATCTACATAGTATAAGATATGTATTTATGTAATAAGTATATGTATTTATGATCTAGTGAAAATATGTAATAATTACATCTCCTTCTTCTTCGATATCTTCTTCACCGAATTCATATTCAGAAGTAATTTGGATTTTTTCCCTCAAATTCTTATTAGCAGATGGAATGTCTTTTGCTTTTCTTTTTTTTACTGCTTTGATGTCTTTTTTAGAATTTGGGGGAGGATGTATTTCAACTTTGTCTTTGGCTCTTTCTTTCAAAATCTCTGTCATTTTTACTGGATCATTCCTGTGCTTGGATCTGAACTTTTGGATTGACTTTTTCACAGCAACACCAGACCCTATACTTGTATTTAGTTGAGAAATACTCAAATTAAAAGATGGAACATCGTTAAAATTGATATTGCTATGTGGTGTACCTCTTGTAACCCTCCTCGTTGGTGTATCTTCCACCATTAGAGCATACCTATTCTACTACTAAACAATTATAAATCGATTAAACAATGGTAGATAGAGAAAAAATTGATGAACTCGATTAGAATACAACTACATTCAAATGTATTTATGGATGAAACACTAGCATCAACTGATAATGGTGGTTACCTTAATTTGTGGAATACACGAAATCTAAATAGACAGCAGTTGAAATCGTGGAGAAATCTATAATGGATGTAAATGGCGAGATTTTTGGGGATGTGAGAGAGAGGGGTTGAATTAAAAAGGGAAGTGGCGAGTGATAATACGAAGGAGTTAATACTCTTCTAAATGTATTTGGAATGGTGGATGGGGACAATCAAAATATTGTTATTCTGCCGTGGATGGTAATTTTTTCAAAGTGTTGTTGTGGATCATAATTATGGGCCCAAGTTTGCTATTATCTATAGTTTTGCCTTATTTTAAAGTGATGTTATGAATCGTAATTATAAGTCCAAGTTTGCTATTCTCTATAGTTTTTTCTTTAATTAATGTGTCATGTCTATGTAATTATTTATAAAAGTGTCTACTTATGTTTTTTTGTTTCCCATGTGCAAAGGCAAATGGGCCAAAGTCCAGACTTGGATAGATCAGAAATGGCCGAGGAAATTACATGGAGTGTCCTGAAAAGTGAGTGGTCTTCAATTTATGCCCCTCATAAGAAAAGTCTTTAAAAAATACCCTTACTTCCTTTTTCTGTATAGAACATATACATTTTTGCACCTCTACACCATAACTCTCCATGTTCATTTGTCTCTCAACTTTTAATTTTCATTTTTCTTTTTTCTTTTATCTTTTTAATTTTTTTTCTTTTTTCTTTTTTTTTCTTTTTTCTCAATTTGTTTTTAATTCTCGTTTTCTTTTTTCTCAACCTTTATTTTCTTTTTTTCTCTTAACTTTTTTTTTGTTCTTTTTTTTTCTCAACCTTTATTTTCTTTTTTTCTCTTAACTTTTTTTTTGTTCTTTTTTTTTTTCAACCTTTTTTTTTTTTTTTTTTTTTTTTTTTTTTTTTTTTTTTTTTTTCTCAACTTTTTTTTCTCTTTTTTCTTTTTTTCTCAACTTTTTTTTCTCAACTTTTATTTTTTTCGCTTTTTTGTTAATCTTTATTTTTTTCTTTTCTCTTTTATTCTTCTCTTTTTTTCTTTTTTCTTAACCTCTATTATTTTTTGCTAATGAACAAAAAAAGTTGGATAATCCGCAAAGAAGATCTTCTTTCTTTGAAATCGAAGTAAACTTAAGAGTGTGCTTTGTTGTTTGAAAGTTCTTTGGAACAAGTCTTGCCTCTAAGACAAATGTTATAGAACATCTCATAAATCAAGACACAATGAGGTAGTGTCAAGCCTTGCTCGTGGGGCATAA
>QJPP01005158.1:0-51504 GCA_003996215.1 Jaltomata sinuosa
TCCCCGTATACCCCTCCTCCGGCACACGCAGCCCGTAGCCCCTGGCCCGGATGGCAAGGTCCATGGAGGTCCCAGACCCCATACTAAAATCTCAGTATCAGAACATGTATCAAGATAGAGACCCAGTCTCGATATCAAGATAGAGACCCAGTCTCGAATATGCATGCCCAGACCCTGTCCAAGACTAAAAATAGTAGGAAAATATCTCAAAAACCCCTCCAAGGGTGCCCGGGCGTAGCCGGGTCTAAACAATAAAAAGTCATCTCAAGTGCTCGGTCCAACCGAGGCTAAAAATCATCTCAAGTAACAAGAAAACTCAACTAGCACCCCGGCCCTGCCGAGTCTAGCGATAATCATAAAACTGATGATTTTAAACATAATTTTACTTTTTTGCCCAAAAATCTCCACAAGTGAAATCAACCATTTCCAAATCATTTCTATCAAAAACGGGCCCCCCGGGCCATGCAAGGTTTAGAAAACAGTGCCAGTAGGCCCGAAGCCAAAACCACTGTAAAACATGGATAAAACCTCTTTATATGCATGGAAATGATATGATCACACACAACAGCTGCCCAGCAGCTTACAATCACCCTATCGACCCTGCACAGGCCCACAGCTACTCAGCAAGCATAACCAGCCTAGAAGGATAATTCTATGCCCGGGACTCGCGGACATTCCCAAAATCCCACCTTCTATGTTCCAGAGTCAACAAGGCCTCACATGACCACAAGGGTAAATAAAATATATCGGCAAATACTACAAGCAACGGAGGAACAAAAGTAGGCGGACATGAATAAAGCGGTCGAGGTCTGTGGTACCAACCTAATAAACCAACCCAAGGATGCCCATTAATACAATTTTATTCTATATATGCGGAGTCTGGGGAAAATAAACCGTAACCTACCTGTCGTCCGATGACAAGCTGTTGGAACAACGATGTCCAAGCTCGAACCACTCCGAGAAAATCCAAAACTATATCGAAATCGGATTCGGATTTGGGACGGAATAACTTGACGTAGATAATTGATGTACTGTGGTAATTTTTGCACCACAATTATATTTCAAGAAGTATTAAGTGCTGTTGGCAGCAATTAAATAACAACTTGCTCCATTAACTCAGTGATCTCTTCAAACCCAATTATGTAATGATAAGTAATGAAAGTTAGGCAGTATGTGTATATATGGAACATTATGTTGAAGGAAATGATATGTATGTTCACAGCAATTATATTTGCAAATGGCTAATTATAACATGAGTGCATTCTGCCAACTCAAGTAAATGCCACCATTCACTTGCTATGCGCTGCACTAGCCCTCCCCTTCCACGTGGAAGTGGAGGTGGCAACCAACCCGATCCGTTAAGTATATACTCGGGTATTGCATAAATTCGTGGTAAAATAAATATAGTATTTTAAATATACCATAATTATTAGAAAATCATTTCCAATAAAACCTACTATATTATAATAATAAATTTTAACATAATTAAATTTACTATCTCCGTTAAAATATTACGGAGTATAAAAACCTTATAAAATAAATACTTTCAAATACGCACGATTTTGATACTCAAGAGTTCTCTCGGGATCCTCCCTTATTTATCACTGTTTTAGAACTGAAATGGCATTTTAAAATGTGAAATCGAGGCTAAAATCGAGTTTAACCCGACCCGATTCGCGACCCGGTTCGCAACCCCGTTTTCTGCCAGACAGTCCGCGGTAAAACAGTCATAACTCTTTGCTCCGAGATTATTTCGACATGCGGTTTCGTGCGTTGGAAACTAGACTCGTAAACCTTCGATTTGGTATTTCGGGAAACTTCTAACTCTTTATATATTGGGAGAAAAGTCCCGAGACATTTGACCCAAAGTTCAGGAAATTTGTTAAAGGTCTTACGATATCTTTTGTCGATTTGCTTGACTTCAAAACTCAAACGTGGAAATGACCGGAAGGGTCATTACACATTTGGACCACTTCTTTAGTTCTTGAGAGGTGAACCATTCCAAAGCCTCTCCGCTCTGACTTAGGCTAAACAGTCTCATTAGCAGAGCGTCATTCTTTCGAGCACCGATCATTTGGTCTCAATAGCTTCTCAAATGGGCCTCGGAATTCCCAACACCTTTAAAGGTCTCGACTTGGAAATCTTGAATCCGTCTGGCAAGTCCATCTCTGGATGGATACAGAAATCATCGTAGTCATAGCTTTCTCATAAGATGATCCCCAAAACTCTCTAATCCTGGCTATCTCTTCTTTCATTTGAGCCATGTCATGATCACGCTTCTTCTCCGCGGCCCTCAACTCTTTCTCTTTCTCCTCGTAGTGGTCAAGCTCGGGGCTTTCCGGGAGAGCGGTGTATGGTTTTATCATAGCATAAAAAGCAGGAGGTAGTGGGTTCTGGACAAGTAGAGGTTGGACATGTGGAATGACATTTGGGTACGTGGGGTTATAATTTTACGGGTTAGTGACGTTGGGATGGTTATTCTGGGAGTTATAGGCATTCAGTGACGTATTTTGGTAATTTGGAGGGAGGTTTTGTGGATTGTAGGCACTTGGGTTGTTGTTTTGGTTAGTGTGCTGGACAGGAGGAGTATGGATTTGGTAGGAGAATCCGATATGAGGAGGATTGTTGGAGAGAGGTTCGTTGAAAGGTCCGGGAATGGAGGAGAAAGGGATATCTCTTGGCTGATTTTCAGTCAATGGGGAGTTGAGCGGAGGGATTCAGAGAGGATGCTGGGAGTTACCAAGAGTCGGGGTGTTGGCAGCGATAGCCAAGCTAGCCATATCCTTGGCCTTCTGTACCTCTTCTTGCATTTTTTCTAACTTTCTTTCCAGTTCGGCAATCATTTTGCTCTGTTCAGCAATAAGATTGTCTCTCACGGCCAAGACATTCTCTTCCTCACTATCAGTCATTTTACCCTTAGCGAAACGAGGGTTAGAAGATGAATCTATGTGTGCCTTTGAGCGGGTGAAGTAGGGTTGTTCGGTCAGTTTTGTCAACACAGATCAATTTCTATTACTTGTTGAAATAAAAATAACTCAAAGGCCGATATGTTAGATTCTGTTGGTGACAAGCAATACAAGGTATTCAACTGAAAATAAATACATAAGAGTTGCTTTTCATCAAGGCAAATTAATCCACGGGTATTTTTTGACTTGAGATTTGATGGATAGGAATTTGCTTATCGATTTCGGATAAGTGGATTCTATCAGGAAAGTTGACTTGTCGAGTCTTCAACACTTGATGTATCTTCTAAATTCTTCGGTATCTCCATCGAGGTGGGGAAGTGAAAATTTCTTTAAGGATAGGGGATGGGCCCTGAAAGGATGTAGTTCGGATAAGGCAAGTTTATTTTCTGAACAAGACTTAAAGGGTTTTAAGAAGTCTTTGAATTTTTCTGGGGAAATTTGAAGAACTCCAAGGGCGATTTTGATCGGATTTTGCGGTGGGCTTTTATCCTGCCTATGGCTCTAAAATATTCAAATAGGAGTGGACCAATTCACCTTTTATTCGAGCAACGCACATAAGCACGTAAGACAGTTATATCACATAATAGTTCATAGCGCGTCTTATACGGATATGTGACCTTTTTATGCCAAAGGTAGGCCTAACGAATTGAAGGATGTGTATGTCGTTTGTAAACGTTCCATTGCCCCAAAATATATTTATACATATTGATTAAATAAAATGAAATGGAGGTAAAAAATTGAGGGAAAAAAGGAATATACATCAAAATCAGTCCCGCGCAGGGGTACAATCCTAAACTAGGCCGTCGTAGTTGGTCCTTTGTTCTCGAACTTCTTGGACTTTTTGGAATTCCGAATGCCTTTTGAATGACAATCTTCAAACTAAAAGACTATCTAAATAAATCCCAATCCCAAGGGACAATGGTTCGTACAACACGACATCATATCCTTCAATTGAACACATAGGGGATGATTGTTCTTTCGGGCCGTGGCCCTTTCGAACACAAGGTGGTCTTACTAATGGACTTAATATCCCTTGGATATTAAGTCATCTTAGGTCAATGCCTATTTCTGGATTTGGTTTCTCTCTATCCTGAGTTTCTAGAATAGGTTTCAAAATTAACCGGGAACCCAAGCGGACAACCAAAGCTAAAACAACAAGTGGTCGTTAATCGACCGCGGGTAAACTACTTCACTCGTCTGTTTTGAAAATTATGTGTTTTGTCAAGAACGATTGTAAATACTTATATAATTGTCTTTTTACTCCTAATACATTCTAATGCTTTGCCAAGAGAGACGAAAAATGCCATGAACAATTTATATTTTGCGGAAAAGTAAATAAATAAGGAAAACAATAAAGTTACTAATTATTACAATCCGAATAGTTAGTCAAATGAGTTAGTTGCAAAAAATGAGATTAGAACCTAGTTGAATTATCCCCAGCAGAGTCGCCATTTCTATTTTACGGGCAAAAATGACTTGTATTGAAAATCATTTCGAAAATTTCAATTTAAAGTTTCAAAACGTTTTTCAATTTTAAAAGAAAGAGAGTCGCCACTTAGTTTTCTAAAAGTAAAAACCAAGAAAAACTTATAAAAAATTTAAAGTTAAAAACAGATGTAACTTTAAATTTTTTTAAGAGAATAAGGGTAAGCAGTTCATATTAATATTCCGAGAAGGTTTTAAAGGCACTCGGGATATCCGCTAACTTGCGGTTATCCGGACTTGTTAGAAATCAACTTTTTCGACTAACTTGAAAAAGATCTTGGTATTAAAATATCTTATTTTAACTTGAGATAATTATTTTATTTCTATCTTGATTTTAAGAAAACATGGCAAATAAGACAACTTGATGACGTTTAGAAAGAGAAAAACGCATAAGGATTTCGTTTTGAAAGGAAACATGCTTGTTAACAGTTTAAAGCCGATAAATAATTTAAAATAAGAAACGTCTTCGTCTTTTGGGGATAATTTAACTAAATTAGATTTAGCGTTCAATTAAGTACAAAGAAATAGTAACAATCTAAACTATAAAAGGTTTAAGGGAAAGAAAATAATTAAGCCTTTTGGCTTAAATTACATGGACTTTAATTCAAAACCTGTCCTAAATTTAATTTGTGGACCCTCTTTAGGCCCACCGTCGTTCCTTTGTCGACCTTTGTGGGCTTTGTTTCATTTTCTTTTTGAATTCTGGACCCTTTTGGGCGCTCCTGCTGCATCTGCATGGGCTTTTATCCATTTCTCAAATTTTCAGCTTTATCCTAGGCTGCTACTACTTTATGGGTTCTAGCCCATCTCTTTCATTTTTCAGCCTGTTTGGGCAGTTGCTGCTGTTGCATTTTCAACCGGTGCTTTGGCCCATTTTCTGCTTATATTTCAGCCTGTTGCCACATGATCCGAGATGGCTTGAACGGTGTTGGGCGAGGCTCGATGAAAAATGCACGGGGAAGGAAGGCGAGTCCAATGGACTTAAGGCAGTTCACATGACAAAAGAAGAAAAGCGAATTAGAGTTTGTCACAGACATGCCGAATTTCAATAAGCAAAGTTGCAAGTCACACCCAAATAGATTTTTTCTATTCAAAACTCAAGCAGACAAGAGCAGTTCGAGTATTAATTGTGCTTAGACAGAAACACAAACACTTAATACTCTTTTATCAAGCAACAACGTCTCTTTATGAGATGAAAACAAGACATAGAACTTTAAACAGTCTACAGATGAGGCCTTAATTATATAGCAGGCCAACGAATCAAGTTATACCGGTGATGGAACTATGATTCCAAATCATGTCTTAACAGATACATTTAATTTCAAATAAAGAGAAGAACCTAGTTCAGAGAAAAGCAAAACAAATTATTTGAACTCATCATCCTAGACCGTATGAAAAAGCTTTTATATTTTAAAAAGAACATTATGTATAAGGTAAGAAGATATGGAAATCAGATCATCATTTGGGTCACATAGCTAGAGCCTTATGCTCAAAACAACTAGAGATGAATAGCTGAACAAAGGGATTCAATCAGCTGGCTATTCTATTCATGATTTGTTCAAACAAGAGAAAGATGCCTAAGACTTTATTGAATCACTTGAAAACAGTGAGGAAATAGTCACGTTGGGTTAGGTTGAAACATACGAAGCAAAGAAAGAAACATACATCACATCATCCAATATAACTAACGGGTGAAAGCAAAAAGAACAACCAGTTAGGACTATATATTTCGTAATTACAACTTACAATCTTAGTATGTCAAGCTAGTTTTAACTTCACATTATGATGCTTAGCATATCAAATACACATACAGGGAAGGCAATGAAGATTGATACCCGTTGAAGGGTCTTAAAATGAAAATTTTCAGAGATGAATAACATATCACAAAGGGATACATCTCGTCTCTAGTTCCCAGTCTCAACAGGGAACTCATAAAGAAAGACAAACTCATTTGAAATCTTTACATAACCAGCAGCGTAGGCAAATGATTCAGGTTTCTTTCAAGCAAACTAAAACGAAACCCAAACTATGACTAATCAGTTCACACAAGCAAATGTTATTCATGATCACACACAACCGTTTTAACATGGGAAGAACAGAGAGCAATGAAAAACAAACGAAAATTTAAGAACCCTAGGGATTAACAATCATTTCAACTGAAACAGATTTTAAGCTTACTCATAATTTCTCAATACCAAGTCAAGCAAAAATAGCCTAAAACCAAAGATTTCTAAACATTCAAAGTCACAGAACCATCATGGGCATCTTTAATAACCTAGATTTACATTGCGCTAAATCAACAAATAGGAAAGAAAAAAAGAACGAAAAGAAGAGATAAGGGGTTTACCTTCTTTGGAGCAGCGACCGGGACGATGAGCTATTGCTGGAAACTTCACCACCGAGCTTAACTTGTTTCGCTGGAAGAACACGATAGGTTTTTAGAGTTTTATATTTATGAAATCTCCAATCTCTATGATGGGTTTAGAGAACGATTCTCTAAAGAAAACCCTAAGAGATCAAAAGTCTGCCCCTCACAATGAAGAAGAAGGGGCTATTTATAGGAAATTTCTGGGTGAAAAGAGGGGGAAAATAGAAGGCTAAAACGGGTAGAAAACTTTGAAAATTTCGAATTCAAAAACCCATCTCCAATGAAAATGAGCCACGCATGTACTAATTAGTACGAATTCGAGATGATTTTGCCGTGAATTTCAGAAGAGGAACGTTGGAGGAGCTAGCTGGGTGCTTCTGGGGTTCTTCTAGAACCTGCCAGCTCAACATCTTCGTACAATAAAGGAAGATAAAGTGAAATTAACGGAGTGTTGACAATGAACAAGGATTTGGGGTTTGTTTGGCGTGGTGGTAGCTGTCGGTTGGTACTGGGTTGGACGGAGCTTGTACCTGGGTGTTGTTGTTGTTGTCTGTTGTTGAGGAGAGACGAAGGAGCAAAGGGTTTTGTTTGGTTGTGAGTTGTTAGAGAGATGAGAAGAAGAGTATAAGGGTGTGATGGGTTGGGTCGGTCGGGTTGAGGCGGGTGAATTGGATGAAAGGGAAGTGGGCTGGGCGAATGGTGTGTTGTTGGCCCAAATGGCTGAAGAACAAAGCTGATGAGGGAGTTATAAGGTAGGTTTAAGTGATGTTTAGAATATGGACACGTTTGCAAAATGTGGCCACTTTAGGTTAAATAGATAGCCAATTTGAGAGGAATTAGGAAAAATTCGGCTAGAATTTAAATGATTTAAAGAATTTAGGCTAGAATAGGAATAGAGACAAATCAATTAAAATAAATTCTCGAGTCTTTTTTTAATTAAAATAATTTGAAATAATTATTGTATTTAACGCAGAATTACCTCTTTTAACAATTATGAAATTAATTTATTCAATTAATCTCTCATTTGAATTAATTTAGAGGAAAATCAAACGTTCATCTTTTAAAAGGATTTTCTTATGAAATTGACTTTACAATAGCTCTTTAAGTAAACTTTATATAAATTCCACATAATTAAATGTGAAAGATATAATTTTTTACTCAGAACTATTATAAAGCTTATTTGGAAACTATTTTATCCTTTTTTACAAAAACAACTATTTCAAAAATTGTTTTTTAAAAATTCAAAGGCTCGAGATTAATTTGTAATGTGGAGGGTAAAAATTGGGTGTCAACAACTTCCTCTCCCTTTGGGTAGGGTGAGTGTAATGAACCCTGGGCAAAGGGAATTGACGTTTTCAATTTTATTCGATCACATATTCATCTTCAAGAAGCGGTCGGTTCTAGCACGAACTTCAAGGAATCATGGCCGAACTCTGGTATCGAGTTTCCTACATATCTCAGGTTATATGAGAATTTAGGCCACTTGTAGTTCAAGATGCTTGATTTTACGCACGATTTTGAAAGAGGTCCAAACTATCTCGATTTCAGAGTACAGAGAGACCGAAAAGCTGGAGAGTAAGAGGATTGGGGGGAGTTAGGAATGCAACCGAGTTTTCAAAATAGAGCCCGCCTACATATCCCAAGACTTTAGGAATTAGGCTGCTTGTAGTTCGACTCAATCGGTGGAAAAGACAATCTTTATGCGAAGACAACCTTTGGATCAGTATGAGTGACAAATATTTTGAGCTACAGAAAAGAGGCTTGTAATTTCTCAACTATGAATGTGGAGCTCTTCACACCCATAAGTAAGATTTTACCTGGACATAATTTCCAAAGCTCAAGGTGTATCATCACCCGGATTTGAAAAAAAGGAACATTGCTTCCAGCGTGAGTTCAGAAAATACCCTGGATGCGAAACTAAGACCCAAAGATAGGAAATACCCACATGCCTTCTGACAGGGGTGTGGTTTGATGGCGATGAAAGTCGTTCCTCAGCTCGCGCCCAAAGAGTTTGATATCCCTCTTCGGACTACGTCCCAGTTCGCTGCTAAGAAAAAGTTCTACGTTGTGATGCGTCCTTTTTGGTGTAGTCCGCACCTGTGGTTTTGTTTTGAGAATTTCATCCTTCTCGGATGATCTCGACAACAGCTCAAAACAAAATATTTTGTCTAAAAAATAGTGTTACTTTTTATAATTAAAAATAATTTACTCTTCCTGTTTCATGTTAATTGTCCACATTATTAAAAATAATTATATTTTATTACTTGTAAATTTATAAAAATCAAGAGAGAATTAATTATTTTTATTCCATTTAACTTCTATAATTAATTCTTTTTGAAGTACAAATAAGTTTGTAAAGTTCAACTTTTTTAAGGAATAAACCAATAAATCTATCTTTCTTATTTATGATTTCTTAAGAAATATGTAAGGAAAAAAATGGATAACTAATATAGAACAGTGGGAAGTGATACAATAACGGATACACGAAAGACAAAAAAACAAAGAAAATAAAAAATTAAAGATAAAAAGGATAGAAAGGTAGACACAAAAATGAAATCAAAGACAATCAATACTATATTAAAGTAAAGACATCCTTCTAGGGGAAATGATGTTTTTAGTCCCTAAATTATTGCGTTATTTCAGTTTTGGTCTTTGTGATATTTGACTAAGCACTTTTGACCTTCAATTTAACAATACATGCTATTTTGATCCGATGACTAACATATCTAATCAAATTAAACGAAATGATAACGGTTAGTAAAGGTACTTTGGAAATTTAAGAAACTATGTCTTTTACAATATATAATTATCAGAAAAAACTACTTCTGCATACCCTAATTCTACACATATTTAGACGCCCACAAAGGTCTTCGATAATCCTTGTTCAATTACAACGATGAAATTGCGTTCTAAAAATAGATTAGGCTTCACCATATTATGAAATTGTGTTTTTAATAGTGGATTACACTTCACCTCATTGCATTTAGAGTTATCATTCCATTTAATTTGATCAGATTTGTTAGTCATCAGATCAAAATAACACACATTGTTAAATTGAAGGTCAAAAGTGCTTAGTCAAATATCACAAAGACCAAAACTGAAATAACGCGATAACTCAGGGACTAAAAACGATATTTCCCCCCTCCTTCTAATTTTCAAATGAGCACCTAACCTATAGAGATAATCCTCAAGAGGAATGATTTCCTTTAGCAAGCAATCCCATCAACATTTCACGCAACAACGACCTTAGCCTCAACTCTCACAAGAGTTTCACACATAATCTCAATAATCAAAAAATTATTTCCCTAATGAAATAGCTAAGTGTAGTATTTATACTAAGGTAGACTAAGGATCAAGACTAATGATAATTATTACAAAAATATCCTTAATGAAATAAGGGTCTTTTTAGTGTTCTTAGGCTTGGGGACTTGTTTTTTTTTTTTAAAAAATAGTCTTTTGCATACATAGCCCTTTTCTTCCTCCTCCCTTGTACTTTCATTTGAGCAAGTTATTGGCCTTCAAATCTTCATTCCAAGCACACTCCAAGCCTCCAAAGTAGTGTCTTGATGAAAAGTCTACAAACTCCTTAGCTCAATTTCGTGTGCAAGGTTATGAGGAAACCCATCTTGCATCAGGAAGCCTTAAATTTTTGTTTTATTCTTAATAACTTTTTTTTTGTTTTGAAAATCCTCTTCTTTTTTAACTCGTTTGATCATACATATTGCAAGTAATTTTTGGAAACTATTTGGTCATAAAATTTGTCACCAAAAATTTTTGGCGAAAAATTCAAGATCTCAAAATCTAATTTTAGGTTCTTTCAAAATTTTAAAACTTACCCTAAATTTTTATATTCTATAAAAAAACCCAATTAATTATGATTCCCAAACCCCTTTGTTAAACACATTCTTATTACAAGGATTGTTCGTATGAGTAGGTTATATTAAAAAAATTAGTTATTATCGTTGTTATTATTTAATTTTTTTTATCGATGGATCTTCGTAACTAATTTTAGTTTGACAAATTATAATACTTGGTAACTGTATTATCAGTAGTTTTATTAAAATATTATGTTATGATTTTTGAATAGTGTATCATTTTAGTTCATTATAAAAATAATAATTTTGTGTCGAACGTATAGATACTTTTAATAATTCTTAAAACTTATGAGTGTAAATCATATTCTAAATATATTTTAAAAAAATTATAATCAAACACATATTACAACTTTACCAAAAATAAATTTCTCAAAAATATTTAGAAATATTGCTAAACCTAGCTTTAATTTGTGTCTCAAGTCAAACAAACAAGTATGCGAAGTGTGTGCTTCTCTTAATGGTGCCTTCACTGCCTTGCCTAGGTTAATGGAGACACGTCTTCATGGTAGGTCCCACTACCACGTGACTCCAAAGAGTGCCATTGGTTCATACTGGAGGTAATTATAGTCCCACGTGTACCTTCATCAGATACATAGGACCTTTTAATAAGCAAAATTAAGGTTTTTGGTTGTTCTTTTTTCCAGATCACCTTTTTGAAAATATATTCACTAGTACAAAAAAAGGAGAATAACTTTATTCATCAAACATAAATAAATAAAAGATTATATTAGTTTTTTTCTGCCAACATAAAGGCTCTTTTCGACTTTATTTTTTAAATTTACAATATCAAAATTCTATTTCATTTTAATTCTTTTTCTAAAAGAATTCGAAAATGAAAATGTTGTTGGCTTGTTGCGATTTGAATGATCACTTCATATGTCCAGATTTTTCTCTTGTTGATAGTAAAATTGAGTTAGTTTCACAAGAAGTCAAACAATAGTAATTTTTTGGACAAATGATAAGCTAATATTTTATCATAACTTTTGAATCAGATTTTAAAAATTCATCTTTAAAATATCTGTTTGACCATCAAAATTTAATCAAATTTTAAAAATTTATCCTTAGAATTTTTTTTTTTAGAAAATTTCATTTTCACTCATAAACATTATTTTTTTCAAATAAAATATATGTCTAGACATAATTTTAAAACCTCGAATTTTCAAGTTTTATGATCAAACAAGAGCGAATTGACAAGTTGAGTTCATCAAAACCATGAATAGGAAATTCATTTTTTTTCCTGGTAGAATAATTTAGGAGTAATTCCTTTATTTATTCGTCATTCTCAATGTGACTTGCACTAACTAGCATATTCTATTAAAATCTTTTATGCCTTTTTGTGATATATAATAATTAAGGAGTAGTAAATAGTAATAGTAGTAGTAAAATGATTAAATAAAGTTCCAAAAAGCTGAAAACAAAGTGCGTGTGAAAGCGTGTGTCAACCCCACAGTTGCCTTCCTTCCTCTACACACCTCTTTACAAACAAAATTGAAATGCCAAATTATGCAAACCTTGTGTAAAATTGCACCCTCCGCCATGGCCTCCTTCCCTTGTTCTAAGGTTTTCTTCTATACATAATAATAGTCTTAATTATACTTAGTAGAGAATTTTCTTCCGAATTTGGGGGGGACTATTTTTTTTTTTTTTTTTTTTGGGGAGGAGGGGGGTTAGTTTGAATTATTCTGCGGTTTCTTGAGGAAATTTGAAGTAAATTGGAGAAATTGATGGATTCTTTTCGTCTTTGTGCTTTTTGCTGTCCCTAAATCCCAGTTCATATGGGTTTCTTGTTTTATTCTTGCTGGTTGTGAATGAATTTGACTGAAGTCTTCGTCAACTGTTTAATAGATATGTTAATATATTGAGTGATTTGTATTAGAATCAAGATTTTTTTTTCACTGATTAATTAGCTTTTCGATAATTACTATGTTGTGTCTGAGGGTTTACTGCTTAGAATTTTTAAAGGATTTTTTTTCTTCTAAGATGTGTATTAATTTTATCTGATATTCTCGTGGGAACTCAGTTAATGCAATTCAATAATTAGGGTTTTAAAAGGTGAATACTTTGTTGCATGTGGTGCTTTAATTAGTATGTAGATCCTTCATTTTTTGCTTGCATTTCGACTTAGTTCTGTTTGTTGGGTTTTCTTAGTCCCGGACAGGGGTTTGTGTATGGCCTGGCATGAGGCAACTTTCTCTTAGGAAGAATCTCCTGTATGGGTTTATGCAGCTCTTTTCAATGCCTTTCAAGACCATACGTGGAGTTAGTCGAACACTTGGTGTTTCTAAACTCTGTAGCATTACCAGTACCTCTTCAAGTCTGCAAATCGAACTGGTGAGTCCATAGTAACGTGCATTTTAGGTGCCTATGTATACCGTAAGTTGTGTCTTTATTTTAATTTAATAGTGTACATGTTGCCTTTAATAATGTCATTTGTTGCTTGTTTTCAATGTTGGGTACATCCAAGGCACTCCTATTTCTCAATGGAAAAATATTTCATCTATCAGCGGCTTTGGAGCATCATTGAATGTTTTTTTATTTTGTAAACTATCTTGAATGAGTAATTGGGGTTGAAGTCGCCGATTCCAGAGGGATTTAAAATTGTTCAAGCAGACAAGAAAGAAGAAAATCTTTGTGCAGTAATGAGCAAAAATGATTGCTTTATATGAAGACGCCTAGTGTGATTGGGTGGCTTAATATCTTCCTTTGTGTTCCTAAAATCTGGCCGAGTACCCTGAAATCACAGTAATTGATGATAGTCAGCTGTTACAGTTGATACACACCGTGTCCTAATTATCCTGGAATTATTCTGTGCATTTCATTGACTTCTCGAAAGTCGAGGTCTTACACCTAGTTGACAAAGACAGGGATTATGTTGCCTCATGTAGAGTTTTTCAAAAGGACTTTATATGGCCTAGGACAACTGCTCCTCTATCATATCTTCTCCTGTATGGCATAGGAAAACTTTTAATTATGGTTCTTAATGTTCAATCTGTTTTGAATATTTTAGTTTTTCTCCACTATTTCTGAATTAACTGCTGCGCAACTGTAACTATCAGAATACTAGAGGAATTAATTGGAGGAGCTGGGTAGTTGTCCCTCATGCTCTAATGTGGAGTATAGCTTATTCGAGATTCAATATTATTTATTATAGACTTCTGGAGCGCTCGTGACATTCCAATTTGTATGCACAATTGGATGAAACTTTTGACCGTGAATACCTTTATTTAGTGTCTTGCATTCTCTGGTATGCAGATGTGTTCTCTTTTTCTTACTGGATAACATCCTCTTTGTCTAAATTTTACCATAAAATAGGCAAAATGCTCCTTCAGTGTTACCTTTCTCAACCAAAAAAAAAAGAGGGGCAAAATGCCCCTACATTAGTGTTGCTAGTGTCAAATGATTAAATAAGTCTCAGCTCAAAAAATGGTACTATGCGACTTTCATTTTAGGTGGTAAAGCTTGTTCGGTCTTATTTTCGGGAAAGCAGATTTACTAGCTGAGAAAGACTGATATAATTTCTGGCTTTTCTGCTTCTCTTCTACTTCCTTTCTTCTAAGTTCTATGGCTTTCCTTTTCTGGAAGAGAGAGCAGAAAAGAAAATCAACATCTTGACTTTATAGTGTAACAAGGTTTTCCACCTCTACATTGAGAAACCCTGATAAGTTTTGCTGATATTTTCTGATGTGAATTGTCAGGTACCATGTCTCCAGGATAATTATGCATATCTATTGCACGATGTTGATACTGGAACAGTTGGTGTTGTGGATCCTTCTGAAGCTGTTCCTATTATAGATGCACTGAGTAGAAACAACCGTAATTTGACTTACATTTTGAACACACATCATCACTATGATCACACTGGTGGCAACATGGAATTAAAAGCAAGGTACGGGGCAAAGGTAAGATGAAGTTTTCCTCTTGCCACTGTCATTTGAAGTTGTGACGATGTATAGAGATAAACTATATTTCCGAAGGAATTCAATAGCTGCTCTTGTGTTGTATTATATGATCTATCTGCTTATATTGCAGTCTAATGAACAATTTCTGCCAGTAGTACCGTCTTATTAAAAGTGTGGTCTTCTACTTTTGTGGAAAGTAATATCCTTTAGTTACATTGCAGCTATTAGTTTAAGTCTAGGGGTGCGTTTGGTATGACGGAAAATGTTTTCATGGAAAATAAGCGAGTTTCTTACTTATTTTCAAGTAAGCAAAAAAATATTGTCCCAAGAGCATTTATATGTAATCTAGCAAAACATAATGGTGGTGAGATAGGGTGGGGAGTTGGGGTGGAATGGTCAAGGGGTGGGGGTTGGGGACATTGTATGGGTGGGGAAGAGATGATAAACTTGGAATATCACTTATGGAGCTTGTTTCTCGGCTTCCATTAGGGTAGTCATTTTCCTCATTTCTAAGGAACTTGTTTTTCCTAGAGAAAATGTTCTCCAAAACATTTTGACCAACCAAACATGGAAAAATTGGAAAAATATTCTGCTCCAGACCAAACACACTCTAGGTCTAGTATTTTCTGAATTACTCCAGTTGTTTCATTTTTCCTTTCCTGTTTTAAATGTTTTTTTTTTTGGGGGGGGGGAGGAGGATGGTGGAGTAGATAGGGAAAAATTTACCTGGCTACATGTTTTGGGTTCAACAGAGATGATCTTAAAAAAGGAGGAATGTAAAGTTGCTTTACCGCTTTGCTCCTGCTGCCATAAATCTCAATGAAATGCTTTAAGAACTGTTGGTACAATTTCTGTCAGTATCTCTTCCGGGCGTTGCTGGGGAGGACCAGTTTAGAGTATTTTGTTGGGAAAGAAACCAAAAAGGCCAAGCTAAAAGCACCAAACATTTTCAACATATCAACAATTTTTTCAAGCTCGTGATTTTTGTTTTAGAATTAGATATAAATTAGGATATAACTTCAAATTGATATTGCACTTAAACATTTGTTGGTAACTATAACGGGCATTTCTCTTTGATTAGCAGGTTAAAGGTTAACATGTTTGTGTCAATTGAAATTTTGTCAGGAGAGGCTTTCATTTGTTACGTGATTTTGTAGGTAATTGGATCTGGAGTAGACAGTGATAGAATACCTGGTATTGACATAGCCCTAAATGATGGGGACCAATGGATGTTTGCAGGCCATGAGGTGTTTGTCATGGAGACTCCTGGTCATACACGAGGTTGTATTTTAGTGCCTGCTATCATTTGTAAATTACCTTGAACTGTCTCATAGTCTTCGTTGCTTTTAACTGTTTAAGCTATCTGACGAACAAACATCTATTTGCCTGTCAAACGAGACACTTCTTATCGTTTTGGTTTTCCTACTGTGTTTTTCTGCTTTTTCATCATGGTTAAATATAAGGTTCATTTTGGGAGCACACCTCTTTGTGTAAATTTTCTTGATCTATACGTGGTTTGAACAAGTTACTTGCTGGTCATGTGCCGAGGGAAATATCCGTTGGGTATAGGTGTATGAACTCCAGTTGGGAGTTGGTTGACAAGTGTATACACGTCGAGAAAATTCTTGTCCAGTAGTATAATAACATCTTACAAGTGAGAGCTTAGAATTTTTACCACGATAATTATTGTCCTCTATCCAATTACTCATGGAGCGATAAAGGAAAGAGATGACAGATCAAGGAAAAAATTATGTCTATCAGAAATGTATTCCACTAAATAGAGCTGTATAACCATTTGAACTGTTTAATTACTGTTCGTCCGATCCCATTTCATGTAACACCATTTGATTGGGAATGTTCATTTTATGTCACACTATTTGGTTGGGTACAAGTTTTAGGAGATATTTGTTTGACGGGTGTGTGTGTATATATATATATATATATATAAAAGAGTGGTATTGGATGAATATACTAGGGTAATATTTGAGAAGTTCTGTAAAAGATAACCATCAAATCTTGAACTGATTAGTTAGATAGATGTGAGCTGAAGAAACTTTTGAGAGTGTCATATAAATTGAGATATAGTTAAGTTATGCCTCTTCTCTACTCGTCACAGCTGTTAATTCTTTTCACATGATTTATAATGAGAAATTATAGATTTAGGGCCAAGTGGAGATCACTTCTGATTTACATTGTAATCTTTTAGATGATCTTATGTGCATTAGTATTTGCTTAAACAATCTCCTCAATTTTACCAATACAAAAAAATGAATGACAGGGCATATCAGCTTTTTCTTCCCGAGATCTAAGGCAATTTTCACAGGAGACACACTGTTCAGCTTGTCTTGTGGTAAACTTTTTGAAGGGACTCCCGAGCAGGTAAAGTAGAGTTCTATTTTGCCGGCTGTATCATCTATCTTCTTCTTTTATTGGGCTTCTATATTGATTTTCTTTTTATTTGGATTCAGATGTTGATGGTTGTCAACTAGCAATCTGAGTTGGACTAATTAATGACAATAAGTAAAACTAGTAGTTCTTCTTGTTTAACCTAAAGACTTGATGTTATCTGATGCAAATTCTTGCTATTTTCTTCTCGTAAAGTAATGGGATACATATTGTCAATTTGCTGATGCTATCATTTTTGTGGTATCAAAAACTAGCCCCGTTTGGGTTAGCCAATTATAAGTAGTTGATAAGTATCTAGCGCCAAAAAAATACTTTGAAGTGTTGAAGTTGATTTTATGAATAAGCAGTTTATGTGTTTAGATAGCAATGGTGAAATTGATAAGCATTTTGTATGTGTGGGAAAGCAATGTTTATAAGCAATTTTTTCTGTTAAAATGATTGAAATGCCCTTAAATTATTTACAAAAAGTACAATTTTAAAAATAATTTTGACATAAAAATCACGAATGACGGAATAGAATGAAGTCGGAGGTAGCGTTTTGTTTTTGAAAAAGTATTTTGGGGGTTACAAAAAATTAGAATAAAATAGTTAAAAACTTTTCGCACTGGTTATGGATGAATTGACGTGGCATATCCAAGGTGAGGTGTCATGGTGTATGTTATTTGCAGATAACATAGTACTGATTGATGAGACTCGCGGTGGAGTTAACGCTAGGTTGGAGGTCTGGAGACAAACCTTGGAGTCTAAAGGGTTCAGGTTGAGCAGGACCAAGACTGAATACTTAGAGTGTAAGTTCAGTGATACTACACCTAAGGTCCGTGTGGAAGTGAGGTTTAATGCTTGGGTCATCCCTAAGAGAGGATGTTTCGAGTATCTGTGGTCTTTAATTCAAGGTAATGGGGAGATTGACGATGATGTATAACATTACCAGTTTAAAAAAAAAAGATTGACGATGATGTACATCGTATTGGTGCGTGATGGATAAAATGGAGGCCCGCTTCGGAGTCTTGTGTGATAAGAAGGTACTGCCAAAACTTATAGGTAAGTTCTACGGAGTGGTGGTAGACCGACTATGTTGTATGGTGCGAATTGTTGGCCATCTAAGAACTCTTATGTTTAGAAGATGAAAGTTGCGAAGATGAGGATATTAAAGTGGATGTGTGGGCATACTAGAAGAGATTGATTAGGAATGAAGATGTTCGAGACAAGCTGGGAATGGCCTCCTTGTTGGATAAGATGAGGGAAGTGAGGGTAAGATGGTTTGGGCATGCGAAGGGGAGAAGTGAAGATGCCCCAGTGAGGAGGTGTGAACGATTGGCATCGGCGGGCATCAGGAGAGGTAGAGGCAGGCCGAAAAAGTAATGGTGGAAGTGATTGGACGGGACATGACACCTCTTGAGCTTATTGAGGACATGACCTTAGATAGGAGGGTTTAGAGGTCGCGTATTATGTAGGTATTGTAGGCGGATAAAGGTTGAGGAGGTTAAGGGTTCTATTTGTAGGATGCGTAGGGGTAGAGCGACTGGGCCAGATGAGATTCCGGTGGATTTTTGGAAGTGCACTGGCGGGGAAGGTATTGAGTGGCTGACCGAGTTGTTCAATGTCATTTTCAGGACGACGAAGATGCTCGAAGCTTGGAGATGGAGTACGATGATCCCATTGTACAAGAACAAGGGTGACATTCAAAATTGCAACAACTATAGGGGTATCAAGTTGTTAAGTCACACTATGAAGGTTTAGGAAAGGGTGGTGGAGTTGAGGTTGAGGAGGATCATGTCTATTTCTGAGAATCAGTTCGGGTTCATGCCAGGACGCTCGACTATCGAAGCCATTCATCTTGTAAGGAGATTGGTGGAGCAGTATAGGGAGAGGAGGAAGGACTTATACATGGTGTTCATCGATCTAGAGAAGGCTTACGACAAAGTCCCAAGTGAGGTTCTATGGAGGTGTTTGGAGGCTAGAGGTGTTCCTGTTGCATACACTTGGTCGATTAAGGAGATGTACGATGGAGCCAAGATTCGGGTAAGAACTGTGGGAGGAGACTCGGAGCACTACTCCATATTGATGGGATTGCACTAGGGATCGACCCTTGGCCCATTTTTATTTGCCCTGGTGATGGATATGCTGACGCGAGAAATTCAAGGTGAGGTGCCTTGGTGTATGTTATTTGCAGACGATGTAGTTTTGATTGACGAGACCCGCAGAGGAGTTAATGCTAAGTTGGAGGTTTGGAGACAGACCCTTGAGTCTAAAGGGTTTGGGTTGAGCAGGACCAAGACATAATATTTAGAGTGCAAGTTCAGTGAGGTGGCGCATGAGGCTGACGTGGTAGTGAAGCTTGATACTCAGGCCATCCAGAAGAGAGAGAGTTTCAAGTATCTTGGGTCTATGATCCAGGGAAATGGTGAGATCGACGAGGATGTCACTCATCGTATTGGGGCAGGGTGGATGAAATGGAGGCTCGCATCCAGAGTCTTATGTGATAAGAAGGTGCCTCCTAAACTTAAATGCAAATTCTACAGAATGACGGATAGACCAGCTATGAGTGCTGGCCAGTCAAGAACTCCCACATTCAAAAGCTGAAGGTAGCGGAGATGAGGATGTGGTGATGGATATGTGGGTTTACTAGGAAAGATAGGATTCGTAATGAGGTTATCCGAGACAAGGTAGGAGTGATTCCGGTGGATGTTAAGATGTGGGAAGCGAGGTTGAGATGGTTCGGGCATGTGTGATGAGGAGGTGCACAGATGCCCCCCAGTATGGAGGTGTGAGAGGTCGGCTATGAATGGTTTCAGGCGTAGCAGAGGTAGACCGAAGAAGTACGGGGGGGAGGTGATTAGACATGACATGGAGCAGCTACAGCTTATCGAGGACATGACCCTAGATAGGAAGGTGTGGAGGATGCGGATTAGGGTAGAAGGTTAGTAGGAAGGGATACGTTCTTGCTAGTAGGTAGGAGTGCTTGGGTTTGTGGTCCGTGTTAGTAGCCGTAATGCTACACTGGTAGTGTCTTGCTTTGGAGTTTTGGTGATGTTTTTTGTTGCTGGTAGATCAATTGTAGTAGCATTTGGTGGTAGTCTTTTTTTTGTTACTATCTGTTGTTTTGATACTGCCTGTTGTTTCTTGTTTTTATATTATGCCCTTTTTCTAGATTGTTTGTGTCTTGAGCTGGGAGTTTATCGGAAACAGCCTCTCTACCTCACTTTTGAGGTAGTGGTACGGATTGCGTACACTCTACCCTCCCCAAACCCCACTTTGAGGGAATATACTGGGTATGCTGCTGTTGTTGTATTAAGTAGAAGGTTGGTTGGTAGTTGAGCATTCTCTGGTCATACTCGGACATTCTTTCTTACCCGTAGTATTAGAACTATTCTGGTAGTTTTTCGTTCTTTGATTTCGGTTCACCTATGTATTTTGTGCTCTGGTTATCGCATTATTTCGTTGTCGTTACTGTTCTTTCTGTTGTTTGTTGTGTAATGCTCTCCATTTTGCATTATTTCGTTGTTATTAGTTATTACTGCTTCTATATCTGTCTTTCCCTTTTAACCTGTTTGGAAATGCTTTATTTAAGCCGAGGGTCTATCGGAAACCTCCTCTCTATCTCTACGAGGTTGGGGTAAGGTCTGGGTATACTCTACCCTCCTTAGACACCACTTGTGGGATTACACTGGGTATGTTGTTGTTGTTGTTAGTTAAAATCTTTTCCAAAGCAAAAGTGTTTGTAAGCTGAAAAGTGATAAATTGGGGGCACCAACTTATGGTTTAAAGATATTTTGGCTTACAAGCACTTAGATGTTTACCAAATGCATACATGAGCCAAAAGGTGCTTATCACCCAAACAATACTTGAAGCAGCTACCTGTCCTTGAGTGTTTCTTTTTTTCTCTTCATTTTGGGATTCCCATACGTTTCACTTTCACCCGCTATTTTCATTTTGATTTTCTTTTTTCCTTTTATTGTATGTGTATTCCAGTTTCTAGTTTCTACTATTGCCTTCAGACATTGACGGTAGGTTCAATTTGCTGTCTGGAAACAGATTTAATAGTTTGATAACCCAAAACGGATTGCTCCTTTGTTTAAAGTAAAGAATGTGATAGGACAGAGGAGTAATCTCACAATATAACAAGACAGAATGCTGTATTGGTAAAAGCACTACTTCCAACCAAGTGGTTGGGAGTTCGAATCATCAAGGGAGAAAAATAGAAAAAAATCATTGCTGGCCCTAGGTAGGGAGTTTTCGGTAGGTGTGGTTACTAGGAATAAGCTTACGACCTATCAAAACCATTAACGTGGTTTGCAGTGAGCTAGCCAAGTCTAAAATGTGGTTGTATTGGATGAAATATCTACCTATCCTAGGTTGTTGTTAACTACTGTGCAGATTGATGGGGTTTGTGGTACAAGAACTTAAACTGTCTGCTATAGTGCTATCCGATCTGAAATTGAAATGTGAACAAATGATGCATCACCTATCTTAACAGAACTAGGTCTGTTGGGCAGAAAACATTTTCGTGAGGATAGCTTGCCAACCAAAAATAATGAATAGTAAAGTACATATCCTTTGTTATACTTTATCATCTTTATGTTACAGATGCTCTCTTCACTGGGGAAGATCGTGTCCTTACCAGACGATACAAGTGTCTACTGTGGCCACGAGTATACATTGGTAAGTTAAGTTTTGAACAGTTGTTGCATATTGATAACTTAGTGCTAGCATCAACAGTTTCTTCTGACCTGACTATTTGACATGTTTAACAGAGCAATTCGAAGTTCGCACTTTCTATAGAACCTGGAAACGAAGAATTGCAGTCATATGCAGCACATGTTGCCAATCTTTGCAAGAAGGGCTTGCCAACAGTAAGCTTCTTTTGCTGAAAACTGTAGTGATAACAATTTTGCACTTGACCTGAATTTTAAACCCTAAAGCTTTAGGGACACTCGCATGAGTCATGAGCATGGACAGTAGGTGTCTCCTCTTCTTTATTTTAATCAATCTCTGAGAAGCTTAATTGGACTTGTTTGGTGGTTTTGTATTTGACCCTGTTTAATATTTCCGAATTACAGCTTTGCTCATTGCTGTGCTAAGGTGCCCAATAATTTCTTAGTAAGATAAAGGATTTATTGGTAACCAATGACATCACCAATAAGATCCTAAAATTTCCGTAGTTAAACCATAGAACTTGTAGATTGAGGCATCTAGAATTATGCTGTTATAGACATCTTTCATTTTTAACGAAAAACTACATAGGTAAAAGCATGTGTACATGTTTTTCTGCTAACTTTTGGGGAATATATTTCTGTACAGTATTTGCTAAATATTTCGTTTATGGTGCTTTAGATTCCAACAACCCTCAAAGCAGAGAAGCTGTGTAATCCATTTCTCCGAACTTCAAGTACAGAAATCCGGAAGTTGCTAAACATTCCAGCCACTGCAGATGATGCAGAAGCCTTGGGAGCCATTCGTCGTGCCAAGGATAACTTTTAGGTCTGGCATGGGAATTTGGCGCCATAAACGATCCAAAGAATGTGTTGAGATATATAGTGGCTTACCATTTTTTGTATAGGAATAGTACATCTACCAGTCAAAAAGCAGAAAAGGAATACCTGATTCCTGTTTACACTTAGCTTGCCCAGTATAGATTTTACAACGAGAAGTGCTTTTTTCAGTTACTAATATTTCTTTTGTGCATGAAGTTTGAAATATACTTTTGCATTTTGTAATAAAGATGCTGTCCATTTCCTTGAATCCTGCAATTAAAGACGAGGAATCTGCAGATCCAGAAAAAATTCCACACCGACCCCCTCTATTAAGCAAGAACATCAGGTATGGAGGAAAATGTATTCTATGATGGGTCGTTTGGTACGCGGTATAAGGTAGGATAAAGTTTGGGATTAGATTTTTACTGTGTTTGGTTGACCATATAAATTTATTTCTATGGGTTAACACAGTTAAGAATCACCGATGTAAGTATGAAGTGTAAGTCGTTTCAAGGAGAATTTTGTAAAGCCAATTCTCTATGCACTTATGGACCCGACAGTGTTCATGGCTGAAAAGAACAAAACAATGAAAAATTAAAGATGGTTAAAGAGTTAATTGTCTGACTTATATTGTCTAGGTATACACTAAAGCTCGATGGTTTAAAGATATACAATCTACAGATTAATCGAATATATCCAATATATGCTCACTATGAAAGTTCAAAGGAAAATCTACTTATTTAGATATAATTAATTTTTACTTACAAATCACACAGTTTTTCGTGCATTATTTTTTATCATATAATTATTTCCCACTCATTTAGAAAATTGTTGGAGTTGAGCTCAGTATTGGTGTGAATGAGAAATGGAGGAAAAAATGAAAAATTTGAAGCTAAGTTCTTTTTGATAGAAACTTTCTCCCTCATTGATGATGGAAAGGAAGACTAGTGTACTTATGGGTCGTTTGGTTTTAAACAAGTTATCCCGAGATTAATTATCCCGGAATTAGTTATTCCGGGATAACTTATCCCATCATGTATATGGGATAACTTATCCCTTCACTATGGTATAAATGGTGGGATAAGTTATCCCAAACTTGGCAACCAAAAAAGATACCAAAATTTATCCCTGGACTATTTATTTTATCCCAGGACTATTTGTTCTTATCCTCACACCAAACGATCCCTTAATAGTTATATATAGAAGCACTTCTTCTAGATAATAAAGAGTTGAGAAGAAAGTCATCATAAAATTTATGGACCAAATTTATTTTTCCATTTTCGTTTTTTTTTCTTTCTATTTTCTGATATCATTTCTGCATAAAATTTAATTTGAATTTAGTGGAATATTTTTCAATGGTAATTCGGAAAGGATTTGTTCCTTTCGGACAGACACCAGATCTGCTTTTGAATAGGTATTTAAGCACCATTTCAATTCAAAATTTTGACTATAAATAAAGAGACTTACCTTTAATTTCTGCATCGAATTTTTGAACTTCTTCTGCATATTTTTTAATAAATACATATCGAGTATCTGTGCGATTTGTTATCGTTTTTGCATTCGATGAAGTCATTGACGTTTGAGGTACCGTTACTCTAGCGACAGATATATTTGTTTTATCCTGGGAGGAAGTAATCCAAACCCTTAAAAACAGTAATGAAAAATAAATTCTTTAAGGTCACACAATAAATTTTGTAGTCTCAAATATTTTATTTAATATTTTTATTTTCTCTTTTTTACTTTATTTCAAAAAATCAAATTTACTATTTTTAAATACAGGATAATAACACTGTGAAGGAGTTATCAATGCACTACTCTTGAATTACACATATCTTGTCTGTAACAAACAAAACCGTCAAAAGAAGAAAAATTTAAACAATAAACCCATGACAATAATATATAAGCAAGAATTTCTTTCGTGATGGAGGTGATTTATTTCATATATCTCTTTAAATCACTTGTCTCGCCTTGGTATTTTCTAATTTTAACACCACTAAAAAATTATTGCTTTTCTAATGAAAATTTTCACAGAAAAAAATTCAGTAACTATGTTTACTGATATTTTAATTGAATCCGTGAATTTTTTTTAATTTTTTTTTTTAACATTTTACAGTGACAACCAATGAAAGAAATTTGAGCAAAAATTTGCATAATATATTACCCACTAACTTTATGAAAAATATCATCAAAAAGAAATTAAAGAAAAATTAAATGTATTCTCATGAAAATCATAAAGAAAATAAATAAACTTTTATAATGTATTAAATATTTTTTCACATAATCATTAGATAAGTTATAATGTCAAAAATTTAGTCATATAGTAAATAATTTTTCATAAATTTAGTGAAAAAATTAGAGGGGTGTGTGTAAGAACGACGAACACAGCTGCAAAGTGTTATACAAAAAGCAAAAAAAATTATAATATTTTTAAAATTATTTTAGTGCGTTTTACTCCTTCTATGAACACGTGTAGTATAATGTGGGTACTATTCTTTGCACACACGTGTATATCTGTCTCTTCAACACTATGAAGGGTTTCACTTTGTTGAACTAAAAGCCTCATTCTAAATTGACTAATTTCATCACTTTTTTCTTTTACAATTCTCTTTATTCCTCTCTCAATTACACTTCTCTATAACTAGCTAATTCTATCCAAAATTATTATGATCTTTTTGCTCTAAAAATCTTTTGTGTCTCATTAAATGTAAATACTAGAGGCTAGATTATGTAAGGTTTATGACTATATAAGAAAAGAAAAAGATGTTGAATATTTTAAATTTTTGATCCTAGTAAGTTACTAAAGAATTAATTGACAAAAATGTGAAAAAAGAATAGGTTTCATTTTGAAAAATCTTTTCTAAAAAATTGTGAGATTCTCTTTTGACATTTTAGGACATCTGCATATGTGTTTTGTTAGCGGATTCACTTAATTTTTCAATTCTTTTTCTATGTAATTCTTCTTCTTCTTCTTGTTCAGGTGAGTCCTTTTTCTCATTACTTTCATTTTCGGCTCAATTTTATTTTCAATCTTTTGATTTCTCTGCTTAGTTTCTCTCTTTTTAATTTCTCTTCTGACTTTTTCAATCTATTATTGAAATAGATAAATTACTAAGAAAATAATTTTTTATTTGTTCCTTTGCACTTTTCTCAAGATCAAAGACAGTTTGATAAAACTTGAATATTTTGCATTAATAGTTGATTTTCATTGAATTTTATAGACGTGCATTTTTTATATAGTAGATTGAGCACTTAAAATATTGTTGGTAAGCTTAGTTATTGCTTAAATTTATTTATATGATTGAATTTCTGAGCAAATATGAAGTTAAAAAAAATTGATTATTATTTTTGAATCATTGACGATTTATTAGAAGTTTTTTTTCTTACTTATTTGATACGCACTCCATTGATATAATGAGATATTACTACATATTTAAAATTATATAGTCTTAATTAACTCATTGGCTATATATATATGTGTGTGAATATTTTTGATAAAGATAATAATTTATTACCTTTGCATATTTAGAGTGTGTAAATGAAAAAGTGTGGTATCAAAAATTTTAAATTACTTTAATCACTATACTTTTGTGACAATCAATGAGAGACAACCATAATAAAGTTTACAAGTAAAAAAAAAGATCTCGTGAGACTCTTCTTGAAAATCAGTTTGATTACTCAGTATATTTTATCTAATTATTTATAAGTTAGGATTGACACGGTAAAGATACGAACTTTGAGTTTAACTCAACCCCAAAAGCTAACTCATGAGTGAAGGATTGTCCAAGTTCATATAAACAGACCGTTAGTTCATTCTCTAATCAATGTGAAACTTTCACCCCCTTCACGCCCACGACTCAATTAAAGCGTGAATCGAGAGTTCAAATAGGGATGGACCTGACTTTAATATCATGATAACTATTGATAAATCAAGAATAAAAAGAGTTTAAAAAAATTCTGCAAATCAGATAACTATTGATAAATCAAGAATAAAAAGAGTCTAAAAGAATTCTGTATTTGCTCATTTACAATTGATAAACTAGAAACTATCTATATACAAAAACCTATAATTACAAGCATGATTCTAGCAGTATGTCTCGCATTATATCAGGTCATATCTTGTACAATATCAAGGATGTGATTCTGCATAGTATTTTGTCTGATCTTCTAAAATCATATATATTATTTAAAATTATATCTGATATGATCAATATTTATCCTCAAATTGATGCTACTTATCAAGAAGCATTAATTTGGATAACAATAATTGGTGACAACTCCTAGTCATTGCTTTTGTAAACAGGTCTATCAATTAATCATCAGACGTGATATATCAAAGATTGATAACTTGATCAATAATAAGTTCATGAATATAATGATAATTCGCTTCGATGTGCTTTGTATTTTTATGGTAGATTAAATTTATTGCTATCTGTATAGAATTGATATTGTCAGTAGGTAACATAGTTACGCCATCGACAGAGACATGAAATTTTGCCTGCAATCGATGTATCCACACAATTTTAAAGCAAGCAACTGACATTGAGCTATATTCTTCCTCCGTTGATAATTTTGAAATTCTTGAATGCTTCTTGCATTTTCATGAGACAAGTGATGCTCCGATTAACATACACCATCCTGTCGTAGACTTTCAAGAGTTTAGACATTTTGCTCAATGTGCATCTGCATATCCTTCGAGGTTTAAAGACGATGTTGAATGAAAGAATAAACCTCGATTAATTATACTTTGAACATAGCAAATGACCTCGAAGATAACAGAAAAGTGATGTGTTTACTTGTTGGTTTACAAGTTGTTTGTTCATCTATTTAACATTGTTGCATGTCTTTCGTACTATTTACTTGATATTGTTGTACTGCTTATACACTGTTTATTTTGAAACTGGCTGATGATCCTACCAGTACAAAGTGGTGGTGTACTGATACTGCACTTGCTTTTCTTTTGGTGAGTACAGGAAATCTTCCAGCGGCTGAGACGCGACCTCATCTATAACACCAGTGATTTCGGACTTCAAGGGTGAGCTGCTCGATCAGGCTACCTTGGATCTATCTTTAAAGTTTCAGCCCACTTGTTTCGGGTTTAAAATTACTTCTGTATTTTCCTTTTGGGGTTGCATCCCCGTAATCTAGATGTTGGTAGAATTATTTGGTACTGTGACTTTCAGTTTCTAGGGGAATTTTCCGCAGGATTATTAATGGTATAGTTCTTTGCTTATTTAATTGCTAGTTTACTTTCTGTTTTGCTGGTTTTAGGCTGTTAGTCTAGGCTAAGGGTTGGACTCTATTGGTTCGCTCATCCGAGGGTTGGGTGGGTTCCATTCACGATGGCCTGGGTCATGACAAAGATGGTATCAGAGCCCTAGGTTCATTGATCTCGTCGTACCAAACAGGTCTAGTAGAGTCTTGCGGAATGGTGCAGAGACGTCCGTACTTTTCTTCGAGAGGCTATGGGGCTTTAGGAAAAACTATCTCTTCCTTCTTTCCTTCGTGCTATAACTTGATTCCAATTGGTATCTGGTGATACAAATTGGTATTTAACCTCATTCACTCTTCTGTCCGCAGATGGTTACTACAAGGAACAATGGAGCAAGGCCAGCGGTCCCGGCAGCGGGCCCGACAGTTCATGGCAGAGGTAGGGAAAGGGGCAGGGGACGACCTAGAGGCGCACCCGCCAGGGGTAGAGCTCAAGCTGCTGCCGAAGTTCGTGAAGCAACCCCTCCCCTACCTCAGGATCATGTTGCGAAAGACGTAGAAGTGGTTGTAGAGGATGAAGGGGCACAGGCGGAGGCGGCACCGGTTGGGGGTGCAGGACTTCCTACTATGACACCAGAAGCCTTTTAGCAGGCTTGGAATATTCTTAGTGGGTTGGTTGGTGCTGGAGCCATACCCGCGGCATTTGCGAATCAGGCCTTGGATACTCAGCCAGCGGTCACTACGGTGCCTAGGATGGATGCATCTTCAGGCACCAATGATTTCTTCAGGCCAATGCTAGGTCCCGTGATGACAGGGTATGAGCATGAGTTGCTGACCAAGTTTCTCAAGCTGAAACCTCCGACATTTCAGGGTACAAACAAATAGGATTCCTATGAGTTCATCCTGGATTTCTATGAGAGGTTGCACAAGTTGGGTACTGTACGTCAGCATGGGGTTGAATTTGTCACTTTTCAGCTGCAGGGTGATGCCAAGCAGTGGTGGAGGTCTCATGTTGGGTGTCGGTCTTCTGTTCTACCTCCACTGACTTGGGAGCAGTTCCACGCTTTGTTTCTAGAAAAGTATGTCCCCCGTACTTTAAGGGACCGGAAGAAAGATGAGTTCTTGAACTTAGAGCAGGGTGGCATGTAAGTCTCTGCTTACGAGACTAAGTTTCATGCCTTGTCTCATTTTGTCAAACAGATGTTGGGTTCTGAGGAGGAACGGGTCCGGTTGTTTGTGAACGGGTTGAATACTGAGCTACAGGTACTGTCAGTGCATATGAATTCTTCAGGGAAGGGATTTAATGATGTGATGGATTATGTGAAGAAACTTGAGGGAGTCAAGCAGGCGGGGCAGGCTAAGGCTTTAGCCAAGAAGCCCCGAAATGAGGGAAATTTTGGTGGTTCATACTCCAAGGGCCAGAATCAGCAGGCTTACTCGGCCCGTCCTATTCAGTCAGCTCTGCCAGCTACTATAGGTGGTCATTAGGGAGCTCAGTCTTTAGCTCCTAGAGGCCAGGGAGCGTCATATAAATCAGCTAGCAGACCTACACTTGACCGTGGTTGCTTCCATTGTGGTGATCTGGGCCACTTTAAGAGGGAGTGTCCATATAGGCAGACAGGTAATCAGGGTCAGTAGCAGTCTAGAGCAGTGGTCCCGCCAGACAAAGGCGGTAATGCGAGGGGTCATCCACAGAGTGGGCGAGGTAATTTTTAGGGAGGCCGGGGAGACAGGGGAAATGGTGGCGCAGGCAGGGGTGCAGCGCAGCCGGCTCGAGAAGTTGCCCGGATTGATGATCGGGCTCATTGCTATGATTTTCCAGAGAGGACCGAGGTGGAAGCCTCAGATGCGGTGATCACAGGTACCATTCTTGTCTGCGTTAAAATGGCTTCGGTATTATTTGACCCAGGTTCTACATATTCTTATGTGTCTGTGAGTTTTGCGTTGGGTCTGGACCTAATTTGTGATATCCTTGATTCCCCTATCCATGTTTTTACCCCGGTTGGAGAGTCTGTGATTGTGACTCATGTTTATCGTGACTGTTCTATGGTGTTTGTGGGGTTGCATACTTGGGTAGACTTGGTAATTCTGGATATGGCTGATTTTGATATTATCTTGGGTATAACCTGGCTATCTCCTTATTATGCTGTGTTGAACTGTAATACCAAGACTGTGGCTCTAGAGATTCCGGGTAAGGATAGACTAGAGTGGGAAGGTGTGTACAGGCCTAAGCCAGTTAAGATAATATCGTTTGTTCGGGCTAGGAAGCTAGTGGGGAGGGGGTGTCTAGCCTTCTTGGATCATCTCCGGGATGATAGTGTTGAGTCCCCATCTATTTAGTCAGTTCCAGTGGTTTTTGAATTTTTAGAGGTATTTCCAGTGGACTTGCCTGGTATGCCTCCGGACAGGGATATAGATTTCTGTATTAATTTGGAGCCAGCCACTCGTCCCATTTCCATTCCCCCGTATAGTATGGCTCTGGCAGAGTTAAGGGAACTTAAGACTCAGCTGCAGGAACTCCTAGATAAGGGATTTATACATCCCAGTACTTCGCCTTGTAAAGAAGAAGGATGGTAGTATGCGAATGTGCATCGATTATAGGCAGTTGAACAAGGTGACCATCCGGAATAAGTACCCTCTACCCCGTATAGATGATTTGTTTGACCAGCTTCAGGGTGCATCGGTATTTTCAAAAATTGACTTGAGGTCGGGGTACCATCAGTTAAAAATTAGGCGTGAGGACATTCAAAAAACTGCTTTTCAGACTCGGTATAGGCATTACGAGTTTCTAGTAATGTCATTTGGTTTGACCAATGCGCCGATAACATTCATGAGTTTGATGAATGGGGTGTTTAAGTCATACTTGGATTCCTTCGTTATCGTGTTGACATGGCACCGTTCGAGGCATTGTATGAGAGGAACTGCAGATCACCGGTTGGGTGGCTTGAGGAAGGCGATGTAAAGCCTCTGGGCGTGGACTTAGTAAATGAAGAACATGAAAAGGTAAGGTGCATTCAGACCAAGTTGCTAGCTTCCCAAAGCAGGCAGAAGGAGTATGCAGCTCGCAAGGTCCGGGACATGGAATTTCAGGTTGGTGAACGGGTATTGTTGAAAGTGTCACCAATGAAAGGGGTCATGCGGTTTGGTAAGAAGGGCAAGCTTAGCCCTAGGTTCATCGGTCTGTTTGAGGTTCTTGAAATTATGGGGCCAGTGGCTTACAAGTTAACACTGCCACTTAGTTTGTTGGGCGTCCATCCGGTATTCCATGTATCCATGCTTAAGCGATACCATGGGGATTTGGATTATATCATCAAGTGGGATGAGGTGATTTTCGATAAGGATCTTCGTTATGAAGAGGAACCAGTCTTGATTCTTGCTCAGGATATCCGGAGGTTGAGGACAAAGGTGATTGATATGGTGAAGGTTCTGTGGAAGCATCGTCCGGTTGAGGAAGCCACTTGGGAAACTGAGAAGGACATGCGGGACAAGTACCCTCAATTGTTTGAGGATTCATGTACTACACTTCCCTTCTTTTATTTTTGTAATTTTGGGTTTGATCGTTCGGGGATGAATGATGGGTAAATTGGTATCTGTTGTAACGACCAGGTCCGTCATTACAGATAGTCCAATCATGCCAAGTTTTAGAGTTAGAAAACTCCGGGTTTGGGAGTTTGAAATTCTGGGCTAGGCTAGCCTCGGTCGGTTTTGGATCGAGGTGGAGTCTAGGAATATATGGGTAAGTATTGGGTTAGGTATCTTGGTTTGATCTAGTTTTCCACGTATCTAAGACATAAAGGAGTCTGAGGGACTTTTCAGAATCGAATTTGGGTAAGTAGAACTCCCGGAATCGCATTTGACGTGAAGGGGTTGTTTTGAGTCGTCAGGGGAAGCAAGTGTGTTTTAAAATGGCCAAATCAAAGAGATTTATAAGAATTCTGTCCGTGACGAACGCAATGGTCCACCGTAGCGACCTCTGCTATAGCGGTGGAAAATACCGCTATAGCGGTGGTCAAGATAGTCAACGCTGCTTAGGACCGCTATAGCGAAAGTCGTCCGCTATAGTGAGACTGCTATAGTGGAGTAGGGACCGCTATAGTGGGTCGATGGGATTTTAATGTAGAAACATTCCCCAAAACATTAAGTTTTCACAACTTCATTTTGGGAGAAGGGCTAGGCGATTCCAGGCGACTTTCCTCTGTTTTCCTTTGATTTTCTTCCCTAAAGTAAGGTTTCTACTCCCCAATCTTCGTACTACTTTTCCTATGTGGTAGAATTACTAGGAGAGAACTTTGGTAAAGGTTGGAATAACCTAGGAATGGTAGAATCCAGGGAAGGAAGGAGATTTAAAGCATGAATGTTCTTGGGTATTGTTAAAAGTAAGTTATTATGATCATAGGTTGTTAAATTCTCTATTTTTATCCGTAAAAATGATAGAACTAGGGAAATTAACGATGGAAAAGCCTGAAAAATGGGTGGAATGATCATGGGTGGCCTGGGATTTTAGGATTTGGTGTAATCCGGGTAATGTGCAGGCCTTGTTTGTTAATTTCATGTACTTGTATGTTATTTTAGACCAAAAACGAGAAAGGAATCCAGAACACGGGCAAGCTCGGGTTGAGTAGAGCTTGGATCATTTTGAGGTAGGTGATGATGGCTTACGATTCATGTGAATGTTGTATAATTTTGTACTCTTATCTAAGTGTTTGTATGAATTACATTGCTTAGGGAAGTTGTGTAGAATATCTAAGGTTCCTGTTTTACAGTCTGTGAGTTGAACGGTGTGTTTTCTTATTGGTTTACAAGTTGTTTGTTCATCTATTTGACTGTGGATTATTGACATTCGATTGGCTCGGGTACCATGCCTGGTATGGGAATACTAACGGTTGGCTCGGGTACCACGCCTGGTATGGGTTTATTTTACTGCATCATTGCATTTATATTGTTGTGTTGCATTGACTGATATTGGTTCCGTGAGTGGACCGGGTTGTCTACTGAAATGTGTTGCTTGTTTGGTGGTCCTTGTGTGACCAGGAAATTCTGTTATATCATTAAGTTGGTCTTGTATTAGGCTGGGTTGTTCATTGACACTTAGGTGTTGTTTAAAGGGGATCCCAGGTGGGTCCGTGCACTACAAGATTTTAGTCTTTTGTCCACCCTTGTAAAGTGTGGCCTAAAGTAGCAAAAAGTTTGGCCTTTGATCAAAGGCTACATTTTTGGCCTTTAGGCCATGCTTTTTGTCACGCTCCGAGGTTATCCCTTAGACGTAACACGGGACTCGGGACCACGAGGATCCCAAGCTAACCCTTGGTCATAGCATTCTCAAGCATAACAAAGAAATAAGACATAGCGGAAGCATCAACATAAATCCAAAACCGGAAGACATACCATAAATATAGAGTCGAATAGGAAATACAACTCATAAATTATCTCATAGGGTCTATGTCTGAAAGCATCTAATACTATCATAGGGAGTTGTTGGGACAACACCCCCAACTAACTCGAACATCTAAAAATAAAGAAGACATAAAACTGAGGTGGAACCTAGCCCTCGGACTATGAGGACTCACCAATAGCTAAGTAGGAGTGGTCGGATCTCTAGCCATGGATCTGAGTAGGAACACCTGAGTCTACATCATAAAAGGATGCAGCGCAATATGCGTTAGTACTATGGAATGTACTAAGTATGTGAGCGATGCATAAGTAAGGAAAACATGCCTTAAAAATGTACTTTGAACATAATCCGTGCATAATGAATTATCATAAAAAGATATCAATATGAAAAGCTAAATCATAAGGCAGAAGCCAACTTCAAGATTATAGTGCATGAAAAGTTCATAAAGCTTAAACAACTTGAAATCATGACATACGAAAAACATACATAGGGGAGTTTCATATAACCGATATGAGACCATGTGAGCTACATGGAATCTAACTATCTGACTCTAGTTAGCAAAGTTGACTTTGAAACTTGCCAAGGAACAAGTCACCATCTCCAACTATCTAACCCTAGTTGGCAAAGCTGTCCTATGCCCTGCTCAGGCAAGGACAGGTTACCCCCTAGACGTAACACGAGACTCGGGACCACGAGGATCCCAAGCTAACCCTTGGTCATAGCATTCTCAAGCATAACAAAGAAATAAGACATAGCGAAAGCATCAACATAAATCCAATACTGGAAGACATACCATAAATATAGAGTCGAATAGGAAATACAATTCATAAATCATATCATAGGGTCTATGTCTGAAAGCCTCTAATACTATCATAGGGATTTGTTGGGACAAAACCCCCAACTAACTCGAACATCTGAAAATAAAGAAGACATAAAACTGAGGTGGAACCTAGCCCTCAGACTATGAGGACTCACAAATAGCTAAGTAGGAGTGGCCGAATCTCTAGCCACGTATCTGAGTAGGAACACCTGAGTCTGCATCATAAAAGGATGCAACGCAATATGCATTAGTACTATGGAATGTACTAAGTATGTGAGCGATGCATAAGTAAGGAAAACATGCCTTAAAATGTACTTTGAACATAATCCATGCATAAGGAATTATCATAAAAAAATATCAATATGAAAAGCTAAATCATAAGGCAGAAGCCAACTTCAAGATGATAGTTCATGAAAAGCTCATAAAGCTTAGAAAACTTGAAGTCATGACATACTGAAAACATACATAGGGGAGTTTCTTATAGCCGACATGAGACCATGTGAGCTAAATGGAATCTAACTATCTGACCCTAGTTAGCAAAGCTGACTTTGAAACTTGCCAAGGAACAAGTCACCATCTCCAACTATCTAACCCTAGTTGGCAAATCTGTTCTATGCCCCGCTCAGGCAAGGACATCGTTCATTAAGACGTGGATCCACTCTCATAAGACTTTAAGACACATTTCATTTCATAACCTACGCTGGCAACGTAGTTTCTGGGACTAAGGGAAATCTCACCCCGTCCAACTTGGTGCTAAGTACTACTCCCAAAACATGCATACATATAGCTCATAATCATATCATAGGGCATACTCTCATGCCAAATCTTATTCATAAAGCATGAAAACACATCGAGTATCATGCATCTTTCATATCATAATTCATAAAACATGAAAACACATCGGGTATCATGCAACTTTCATAACATAGTTCATAAGGCTTAGCATAGCCATAATTTAAAAACATGCTTTTCTTCCTAAATTCATACTTGAAGAATCATGCATGCAATTTAATAAGTTCATAAGTGCCATGATAGCTAATCATGCTAATTTCCTCTTGAAAACATGTAAACTCGTGGGTTCATGCTAGAAATTTACTTTCATGCTTGGGCTTTCAAAATCAATGAAAGAATCATAATCAAATCATGAATAATTTATTAGAAACCATGAATTTAAATATGAAAAATGATTTTTATAAACTTTCCCCCAATTTTGGTTCAAAACCCTAGTTTCATAACTTCATAATTCAAATTCATGAGTTTGGAGTTTTGGGCACAAGGCTGGAAGAAATCCATTGTTAAAGACCCACATGCCTTGGATGAAGATTACCCACTTCAATGGAAAAGAATTGGAGACTTGACTTGGAGCTTGGAGACTTGAGCTTGAAGAGGGATTTCCCTTTTTGGGAGGAGATTAAGGATCTTAGGATGAACTTAGGGTAATATGGGTGAAAACCCTTCTAAAAGTAATCAAAACGACTTCACTTAATACATAATAGGGGGGGAACAACCAAAATGACCCTGGGTTTTTATTAAAAAGAAGATGGAATTTTGGTCAACTTCAGTGTCCACAAGTGGAGTTTACGACTCGTAGAATTTTCCACGAGTCGTGAAATCTAGTCGTGGGACTCAGACTAGGAAGTCAGTCTGCAGAAAACTTTCCACGAGTCAACAGGATGACTCGTGGAAGCTTTCACGAGCCGTAGGGTCGAGGTGTGGAAGTCAGGAAAATGTTTGGTCTCTGATGGATTTCCACGAGTCAACATCACGACTCGTAGAAAGTTCCACGAGTCGTGGAAGTGACTCGTGGAAGTCAGTACTGGAGATGGTCTGCAGGGCTGGGATCACGAGTCCCTTCCACAACTCGTGGTCCCTGAAACTTGGATTTTTCTGAAGTTTTTAACTTGGTTAGCTGGATACGTGTACGAGGTGTCACAATATCCCCCCTTGGGATCATTCGTCCTAGAATGTAGGCTAGACAAGGGAAACTGAGGGGAAAACAGCCCAACCAAATATCAAAACATAGAAATCAAGGGGGTAATCATAAAACCAAACTTTTCAACTTGAAAACATGATAGACTAACTTCGTAAAATATGTATGTATGCTAGGATCATGAGATAAAATTGTGGAATAGAATCAGAGTGACATACTAAGGAGGAAACTAGTACCTCAAGCTGGAACTGAGTCGGAAGGAAAGAGATGAGAATATTTGGCCTTCATGGCCTCTTCCGCTTTCCAAGTAGCACCTTTAACAAGCTAATTCCTCCAAAGGAATTTTACCGAAGCGAATTCTTTATTTTGAAACCTCCGAACCTGACGATCAAGAATCTCCACGGGAACCTCCTCATAGGTGAGACTATCCTTCGCACCTACATTTTCTAAGGGGAAAATCAAGCTCAGGTCGCCAACGCACTTCTTTAACAAGGAAACATGGAAAACTGGATGAACCGCTTCCAACTCCGTTGGCAACTCCAACTCATAAGCCACGTTACCAACTCTCCTCGAAATCCGATAAGGACCTACAAAACGAGGACTAAGTTTTCCTTTCTTGCCAAACCTCATCACACCCTTCATGGGTGACACCTTAAGGAAAACTCAATCATCAACTTCGAATTCTAACTCCCTTCTTCTCACATCCGCATAAGATTTCTGTCGACTCTGAGCGGTCTTCAACCTTTCCTGAATAAGCTGAACTTTCTCCATAGTATCATGCACAGAATCTGGACCGATCAAGGCTGCCTCACCCATCTCGAACCAACCAATAGGAGATCTACACCTCCGACCATAAAGTGCCTCATACAGAGCCATCTGGATACTAGAGTGAAAGCTGTTGTTGTAGGCAAACTCGATAAGAGGTAAGTGATCATCCCAATTTCCTTTGAAGTCAATAACATAAGCCCTCAACATATCCTCTAAAGTCTGAATAGTACGCTCGACCTGGCCATCCGTCTGAGGGTGAAAGTTGTGCTAAGTTTCACCTTAGTACCAAGACCTTTAAGGAACGATTTCCAAAACTGAGATGTAAACTGAGGACCTCTATCCGAAATGATAGACAAAGGAACACCATGCAATCGGACTACCTCCCGAATGTAGAGTCTGGCATAATCATCAGCGGTATCCGTAGTCTTAACAGCCAAGAAATGGGATGACTTGGTCATCATGTCGTTAACCACCTAAATAGAATCATGTTGCCTTCGAGTACGAGGCAAACCCGTAATAAAGTCCATATTGATTGCTTCCCATTTCCAAGTGAGAAGTTCAATATCCTGAAGCATACCACCTGGTCGTTGATGTTCTACCTTTACCTGTTGAAAGTTGGGACACTTAGCCACAAACCCAACTATGTCCTTCTTCATACCATTCCATCAAAAGACTTCCTGTAGGTCACGGTACATCTTAGTGGCACCCGGATGAATGGAGTATCTAGAACTGTGAGCCTCGGACAAAATTTGTTGTCTCAACCCATCAATATCTGGCACACACAAGCGACCCTGATAATGAAGCACACCATCTCCCCCTTGGGAGAAAATCTCAACCCTTTGCTGACGAACTGCACCCTTAAGCTGAAGTAGAATGGCATCTTAGTCTTGCTTGGCTTTCACTTCAGCCACCAATGATGATTCGGCACCATTAGTCACAATCACACCACCTTCGGTCGAGTCCATAAGGTGAATTCCCAACCGAGCGAGCCTATGAACTTCTTTAACCAATTCCTTCTTTCCATCTTCAATGGAAGCTACACTTCCCATGGTCAACCTACTCAAAGCATCCGCCACAACGTTGGCCTTACCCGGATGGTAAAGCACACTCATATCATAATCCTTAAGGAGTTCAAGCCATCTCGTTTGCCGCAAATTCAACTCCTTCTGAGTGAACACATATTGAAGACTCTTATGATCGGTGAAAACATCCACATGCACACTATACAAGTAGTTTCTCCAAATCTTCAAAGAAAAAACCACGGCCGCTAGCTCAAGATCATGAGTGGGATAGTTCTTCTCATGTGTCTTAAGCTGTTTAGAAACATAAGCAATCACTTTACCACGCTGCATCAAAACACAACCAAACCAATCCGAGAAGCATCACAATACACCACAAAATCATCTAAGCCCTTGGGTAAATCTAACACTTGGGCTGTAGTCAATCGAGTCTTCAATTCCTGAAAACTTTTCTCACAAGAGTCGGACCACTGGAACTTAACCTTTTTCTGGGTCAATCGGGTCAATGGGGAAGAAAGGGAAGAAAACCCTTCCACAAATCTCCTATAGTAACCAGCCAAACCCAAGAAACTTCTAATATCCGACAGAGAAGTGGGTCTAGGCCAATTCTTAACTGCTTCAATCTTTTGAGAATCAACCCGAATACCATCACTAGTCACTGATGTGCCACCATTTTACGGCACTTTCGACTCCTTTAAACTAAGAACAATCGTACGTTTTCAAGCAACCGTTGTCGTTTTTGATGTTTTTATGTATTATTTTCAGGAAATGGAGACAAACATGGAAACGGAAGGAAATACGCGAAAAATGACATTCTGCCTAAGAGTGACGGCCTGAGTGACGGCCCGTCACACATGTGACAATCCGTCACAGTGACCGTCACACCAAGGCAGCACCACTGCCTAGTGGTGACGGCCCAGGCGATGGTCCGTCAAGCCAGTGACGGTCCGTCAGCCTGGCCGTCACACCTGGGCAGTCCGCTACGCGGAATCTGGACGATTTTGGGATTTGTTTCCTAGACTCCTATAAATACCCTATGTTAGGTTTATTTTATTATTATGCAAGTTTATTTGTTAAGCTTTTTAATATAGTTTTCCCAATAGTTTTAGGAGAGAATTGGAGAGCAAGAAACACGTTTTCCTTGTCTTGGAAACGCGTTCTTGATTTGTTCTTGAGTTGTTCTTGAGTTCTTGGTTTCGTGTTCTTGGAATACTTGAAGATTGTTTTCATTATATTGTAAGGATCTTTTCTCTCTATTATGATTATGACTTTCTTCTCTTCTTCTTCAAACATGATTAACTAAAACTCTCACAACTAGGGTTGTGGGAGCCATGGCTAAAGTAGCGATATAGATTCCGGGTAGCGACGGGTTCAATATATATGTTGTCACGTTGTTAATCATTCGTTATGTAACGTTTTCTAGTGGTTGCAAACATTAGAACATGCCTAGGTTTAATTTGCTTGAGTAAAGAAATTAAAACCGGGAAACTTGATTAACAACGAGGATTCGAGACTACCAACTCTTGTCTTATGATTAATGCTGTAACTAGATTAATCTACTTGATGTTTAGGATTGAAATCTAAAAGCACACCTTTTCAAGTTCGAGAGAATTGAAAAGTAAATTTGTCTATTTGGTTGAGAAACGTTTAGACGATACCATTAATTCAATCGCATCGTGACACGCATATAGAAAGAACCCCGTTAAGCCTAGAATCGACTTTGTTGCTAACGCCATGGTAAACACTTCCCTAGTTCTCTCTCTCCTATTGATTATCATTCATACGTTAAGTGTTTGTTTTGTTTACAAAGATTGATTACAAAACCCCCCCCCCTTATTTACCGGAAACTATTGACGACTAGTCACGTACTTCACTAAAGGCTTAATCTTCACCATATTCTCTGTGGGATTCGACCCCAACCTTTGTTGGGTTCTATATTTGACTACGACTGCTTACGCTTCGTTAATTTGAGGTGTAGTTTGGGCGTTATCAAAAAGTGGCGCCGTTGCCAGGGAATACGGTTGTTTGATAAGTCTGGTGTGTTTATTTGACTCTTAGTCATAATTTTCTGCTTTTACGTTTATTTGTTGTTTTTTTATTGACAGGGTACATAGTTGTGCTTGCCAAGTACCCGGAGCTCGGGTGAATCAATATTACCTTACGATCCCGAGCTTGCTAGAACATTGAGGCAGAATATGGCCGCACAAATAGAGGCAGCAAGGCTCGCTGCAGAACTGCAGGCCCAACAAAATCTGAATGCTGGTGGTCTGCAGGATTAGATCGCACGGAATGATGAGGATCTCGACTTAGATGGAACTGGCGCTACGGGCGCCATTGTTGTTCCACCGCTACCGCCCGGAGCCAAGTTCAACATCACTAGCACGATGATTCAGCTGTTGAACTTGAGAGGAGTACTCCGTGGAGCAGCTGGTGACGATCCAAACCGTCACTTAATGAACTTCGTGGGGATCTGCAAGTCGTTTGAACTGCCGGGCGTGAGTCAGACAGCGATCAGGCTCAGGTTGTTTCCGTTGTCTCTGTCTGATGAGGCAGCGTTATGGTTGACAGAACTGACCCCCGACTCTATCGCAACTTGGGGAGAGTTGAAAGGAGCTTTCCTAGAAAGGTTCTTTCCTCCCTCTAGGATGATACAGTTGAGGGACGAGATTAGCAATTTCAGGCTGCAACCTCACGAAGCATTGCACGAGACCTGGCTGCGATTCTAGAAGAAGCTGACACAATGCCCGAACCATCAGTTGAACGATGAGTTTTTGATGCAGACATTCTACAGGGCACTTAATTCGGCTACCAAGCCGACGTTGGACAACGCAACAGGTGGAGCGTTTATGGGTCGCACTTTTGCCGACGCCACAGCTATTTTGGACAGGCTCACCAAAACCAACAGGGCCTGGCACACACGAGATTCAGAGGTAGCAGCTAGTACTTATGTAGTTGGTGTGTCAGCAGAGCAGTGCAGAAAAGAGGAAGAACGGGACCAAGACATGGCCCATCTAAAAACGCAAATGGACCTCTTGATGAAACACTTGATGTCAGGAAGTATCGAGAAGGTGAAAGCCGTGGGTTCGCAAGGTAGAGCAGCAGGGGTTGAATCTGATGAGGAGGCCAACTATTTGGGGGGTTTCCAGGCCAACGGCCAGGGAAACCAAGGTCGGAACTATCAGAGAGACAACCACTATGAGAAAGGCGGCTACAAAGATCGCGACCAAGGAAACTGGAGGAACAACACCGAGAGAGGTGGGTTGTATATACCACCTGGTAATTGGGACAAGGCTAACAACGAGGTAGAGACTTCGAAGCTAGAGAGCATGATGGCGAAGATGCTGCTAAAGGTGGAATCGACTGACTCTGGGGTAAAGGCAATGCGGACTGAGTTATCAACATTGAGTCAGGTAGTGGAGTCACACTCAACCGCGATCAAGCAACTAGAGCAGCAAGTGGGTCACATCTCGGCATCTCTAAACCCAAGGAAGACAGGTACCTTGCCGAGCGACACCACTCATCCGAGGAATGATGCAAGTTGTATGGCGATCACCACAAGAAGCGGAAAAATATTACCGGAATCACATCCGGTAATTCAAACTCAAGGTGATGTTGTGGATGATGAAGAGGCGGTAGAGGAGGAAACTCCAAAGCCCGCGGAGAAAAGCAAGGAAGCTGAAAAGCTTCCAACTATGATGCCTCGGCCACCACCTCCTTTCCCCCAGCGTTTGAAGAAGAAAGCTGACGATGGTAAGTTCTTGAACTTCATGACCATGCTGAAGCAGATTTCAATAAACATACCATTGGTGGAAGCGCTGGAACAAATGCCCGGTTATGCCAAGTTCATGAAGGACTTGATTACAAAGAAGAGGTCGGTAAGTTTTGAACTGGAAGACAACCCCCACTACTGCAGCGCTATTTCTTTAAGGTCGTTAGTCGAAAAGAAGGAAGATCCAGGTGATTTCACTGTTCCCTGTACTATCGGGAAGCTCAACTTTGGAAGAGCATTATGTGATCTTGGTGCTAGTATCAACTTGATGCCGCTAGCAGTTTACAAACAATTGGGTTTGGGAGCTCCTAAACCGACATCTATGAGAGTGATGATGGCTGACCGTTCGGTAAAGCGACCGGTGGGAATCTTATCTGATGTGCTGGTCAAGATTGGTAAGCTTATATTCCCGGCCGACTTTGTGATCTTGGATTGCGAAGTAGATTTTGAAGTTCCCATAATCTTGGGACGACCATTGTTAGCCACAGCAAGAGCACTGGTCGACATGGAGAGAAACGAACTGACCTTCCAATTGAACAATGAAGTGGTCAAGTTCGATGTGTCCAAATTGATGAAGCAACCAAGTGACATGAGGGTGGTCGCGGTCATCAAGGCTATTGAGGAAGCCCCTGCGGATGTGTATCTTGAGGAGAAAGGTTGTGTTGAAACCCGAGCTGTTATAAGAGTAAGGTCGCGATCGCAAGAGGACGAGCAGGTAAAGGAAAGCGGTGAAGATAGATCAAGAAAACGAAAACACCGCAAGAGAATCTGCAAAGAAAGAGCAAAGAAATTGTCGCGACTAGCGATGGAGCCCAAAGAGGAAGCTGGAACGCCACACTCCATCGAGTTCTCCTGTTGTGGAGACCCTGGCGGTCTCCAACATCATTCCAGAATCTGAGTCATATCGACATCACAGGTATTCCTTTATTCTCACAGTTTTTAGTTTTCATATGTATGCATTGGGGACAATGCATGAGTGTAAGTTGAGGGTGTGGGGAAACCTGTGAGTCACCACCGAGGGTTTTATGTTGCCGAGTTCTTTTCCCTCCGGTGTGCTATCTAGTAGAACCGACATGTTTAGGTTGTTATTTTTTTTAAAAATTTTTTTAGTGTCTACAGCAAGCATGGCATTTTTCTTGTTTAAAAACGAGGCCCCTTTAAATTTTTTTTGGTTTTGTACTTATGTTGAAACGATTGACTGTCTGGATCCTCGAATGTCATTGTGTGATTATGAGTAGAATGAATATGCTTAAGCCGGGCGGTTGTTTGATAGTTGGCAGCGATATAGTTTCTTGGTGCTAAGAGTGTGTGAGATTATTGTCATAAATTCTTACTCTGTGCATGCATCTAGAACTTGCCCGGTCTATTTTGTTAAGTTCGAAGTCTGGTTGCTTAGGAAAGGATCACATGCCCTTTTTGTGTGCAGTCCACTTAACCTAAAAGACCGTCCAAATATAAATAATCCCTTGATCCCTGTTTGAGCCATGAGTGACCTTATTCTTTCAATAACCTGTCACCGTCCCCGTTTAACTTTGAATCCCTATTTTGGCCCTGGTCCTTCCTTGGACATCGTGCACCTCAACGCAGGCAGTCAACCTAAGTTGAGGGTGGCTACTATAGAGGTAAACCCTTTTTTGGCCCTGGTCCTGCCATGGACATTGTGCACCTCAACACAGGCAATCAGCCTAAGTTGAGGGTGGCTACTACAGAGGTGAATGATAAGAAAAAGAGGAGGGAGAAGATTGGTTGTGAATAGTGTGTGCCTAAGAAAAGAAAAATAAAAAGAAGTGAAAAAGATCGGAAAAGTAACAAAAAGGATTGTCAAAATAAAGAGGCCGCACCTGTAGCTAGAGAGAAGGAAATAAAAAGGTGAATAAGGATGGACAAAGTAAAGTATGTGGTAATAAGGCGTCGGTAGTTCCAAGGAGGGCTTAGTCACTAACCCTTAAATGTATCCTACCTGCACCTGAAGCCTCATTACAAGCCAAAAACAAGTCCTGTAGTGATCCTGAGCGGCTTTCTGAAGAACCGAAATAGAATAGTAAGGGCAAGCCTATGGTATCGCATGTGCATTGTTTGAAACCATTTGTGAGTGTGAGCGCTTACCTAGTCCTAAATCTTGTGTGTGGGATTTCTTTGTGGTGAGGGCACCAAGATGTCTGTATTGTCTATTGATTGTTAGGATAGCTGCGCGTGTGTATGCATAATATTCTATCATATCGGAATGACATGTTTGGATCCTTGCAAGTTAGTGTTTCATACATTTGTGTGCTACGAGGGAGCTTGAATTAATGTTGAATGACCATGAGTTGCTAAAGACACGAGTTCGTTGCTAGTTGAGTCGTCGTGTTATTGTTTTGTGTTGCTTGAGGACAAGCGAACGTCTTAAGTTGAGGGTGTTGATGTGCCGCCATTTTACGGCTCTTTCGACTCTTTTAAACTAAGAACAATCGTACGTTTTCAAGCAACCGTTGTCGTTTTTGATGTTTTTATGTTGTATTTTCAGGAAATGGAGACAAACATGGAAACGGAAAGAAATACGCGAAAAATGACATTCTGCCTAAGAGTGACGGCCTGAGTGACGGCCCGTCACACATGTGACGGTCCGTCACAGTGACCGTCACACCAAGGCAGCACCACTGCCTAGTGGTGACGGCCCAGGCGACGGTCCGTCAGCCTTGCCGTCACACCTGGGCAGTCCGCTACGCGGAATTCGGACGATTTTGGGATTTATTTCCTAGACTCCTATAAATACCCTATGTTAGGTTTATTTTATTATTATGCAAGTTTATTTGTTAAGCTTTTTAATATAGTTTTCCCAATAGTTTTAGGAGAGAATTGGAGAGCAAGAAACATGTTTTCCTTGTCTTGGAAACGCGTTCTTGATTTGTTCTTGAGTTGTTCTTGAGTTCTTGGTTTCGTGTTCTTGGAATACTTGAAGATTGTTTTCATTATATTGTAAGGATCTTTTCTCTCTATTATGATTATGACTTTCTTCTCTTCTTCTTCAAACATGATTAACTAAAACTCTCACAACTAGGGTTGTGGGAGCCATGGCTAAAGTAGCGATATAGATTCCGGGTAGCGACGGGTTTAATATATATGTTGTCACGTTGTTAATCATTCGTTATGTAACGTTTTCTAGTGGTTGCAAACATTAGAACATGCCTAGGTTTAATTTGCTTGAGTAAAGAAATTAAAACCGGGAAACTTGATTAACAACGAGGATTCGAGACTACCAACTCTCGTCTTATGATTAATGCTATAACTAGATTAATCTACTTGATGTTTAGGATTGAAATCTAAAAGCACACCTTTTCAAGTTCGAGAGAATTGAAAAGTAAATTTGTCTATTTGGTTGAGAAACGTTTAGACGATACCATTAATTCAATCGCATCGTGACACGCATATAGAAAGACCCCCGTTAAGCCTAGAATCGACTTTGTTGCTAACGCCATGGTAAACACTTCCCTAGTTCTCTCTCTCCTATTGATTATCATTCATACGTTAAGTGTTTGTTTTGTTTACAAAGATTGATTACAAACCCCCCCCCTTATTTACCGGAAACTATTGACGACTAGTCACGTACTTCACTAAAGGCTTAATCTTCACCATATTCTCTGTGGGATTCGACCCCAACCTTTGTTGGGTTCTATATTTGACTACGACCACTTACGCTTCGTTAATTTGAGGTGTAGTTTGGGCGTTATCAGTCACAATATGACCCAGAAAAGCAACAGACTGCATCCAAAACTCGCACTTGCTAAACTTAGCAAACAACTGTCTATCCTTGAGAGTTTGCAACACAACTCTCAAGTGATCCGCATACTCCTCCTCACTCCGAGAGTAGATGAGGATATCATCAAAGAAAATAATCACAAATATATCAAAATACTGTTTGAACACACGGTTCATCAAATCCATAAAAGCTGCAGGAGCATTTGTTAGACTAAAAGAAATAACAACAAACTCATAATGACCATACCGAGTCCTGAAGGCTGTCTTCGAGATATCATGTTCTCGAACCCGAAGCTTATGATAACCAGATCTAAGGTCAATTTTGGAGAAGAAAATAACACCCTGAAGCTGATCGAACAAGTCATCAATCCTAGGAATGGGATACTTATTTTTGATTGTGACCTTCTTCAACTGACGGTAATCAATACACATTCTAGGAGATCCATCTTTCTTCCGAACAAACAAAACTGGGGCACCCCAAGGTGAAATACTAGGCCTGATGAAACCCTTATCAAGAAAGTCCTTCAACTGGTCTTTCAATTCCTCTAGTTCTGTGGGGTCCATTCTATAAGAAGGAATAGAGATAGGATTCATATCTGAAAGAAGATCTATCCCAAAGTCAACTTCCCGCTCGGGAGGAACTCCGGGCAAATCATCTGGGAACACTTCTAGGAATTCATTCACAATAGGAACAAACTGAATAGTCGGGGTCTCAGACTCCGTGTCCATAACTTGAACTATATGATAGATATAACCTTTAGAAATCATCTTCCTAGCCTTAAGATAAGATATGAAACGACCCTTAAAAGAAGAGGGACTACCTTGCCATTCTAGGACAGGTTCATGAGGAAACTTGAAACTAACCACACGGGTGCGGCAATCAACTGAGGCATAACATGCATACAACCAATCCATACCAAGAATGACATCAAAATCCATCATCTCCAACTCTACTAAATCCGCTGAAGTGACTCTATGAAGGACTGAGATAGGGCAATTTCGATAGACTTTTTTGTCTAGGACTGACTCACCAACAGGAGTAGAAACGTGAAAGGGTTCTAAAAGCAATTCAGGATGAATCTCGAACTTACAAGCCACATAAGGGGTTACAGGAGATAGGGATGCACCGGGATCCAACAAAGCATACACATCAAGAGAGAAAACTTTCAACATACCGGTAACCACGTCTGGAGAACTCTCCTGATCCTGGCGGGAGGACATAGCATAAAGACAGTTCTGGCGCTGACCACCAGAACTAGCAGTTGCATCCTGCAGGGCTGGTCTACTACCTGAAGCTGCTGAAGAGGACTGAGTCCTACCACCTCCCTTCCCTTCTTAGTTAAAGGGCAATCTCTGACACAGTGCCCAGGCTGACCACACCCAAAGCAACTACCTGAACTATCCAGACACTCACCCACATGGCTCTTCCTACACTTAGCACAAGCTGGGTAGGGAGTCCCCTTTGCACCACCATCCTGAGAATATGAACCTGCACCTCTACCGGACTGATCACGGCGGGGTCTGAAGGCCTGAGAAGGAGCACTAGCCGAAGAGTGGAAAGGGCCTGAAGACTTCTTCTGGAAAGATGTGCGATATCCACCACCGGACCTCTGCTGGCTAAATCCCGATCCCTCGGATCTACCTCTCTTATTCTCCCTAGCCATCTCTCTAAGCTTATCGTCCTCATTCTGAAGGGCATGAGTCATGAGTCAAGAGATGTTCATGTCACTCAACAACAGAGTAGACATACACTCCTTCTTCACCATGTTTGCTCATTTGATCATGCGGGTCTGCTACCATAGAGGGAGCATGCCTAGACAACTGGGTGAACTTCAAACTATACTCTTGCACCGACATCAAAACTTGTCTCAAGTTCACAAATTCCTCTACCTTCGCTTGCCTCAACTCACGGGGAAAGAACCTATTAAGAAAGGCCCACTCAAAACACTCCCAAGTCATGGGGATTGCATCCCTCACTCTAGCCTCCTTCCATAGCGTGAACCAAATATGAGCCACATCCTTAAGTTGATAGGATGCAAGCTCAACACAATTAACACCCGCTACTTGCATCACCTCAAAGATCTTCTTCACTTCATCAACAAAGTTGAGCGGGTCCTCTCCCACTTTCTAACCCCAAAACTCCGGTGGGTTTATACGGATAAAGTCACGAACTCGGGCCGCTACCCCACCTTGAGGATGAGCAGGGGTAGGAGCCTGTTGATTTGCCAAAGTCTGAGCTAGTAGGTGAATAGTATTCCTTAACTCATCATTCGTAACATTAGGAACCGGAACTTGAGGAGCGGCATTTCAAGCGGCTCGGGGAGGCATAGCACGTTGAGGAGGCATAATCTAAAACGCATAAGATAAGAATTAGAGGAATATTTGACTTAAGCTCTATCGGATGATGTGATCATGACAGAAGTGAAGTTTCTTTTCTAAGACACCTCATAGCTTCCTTTTCATATGTGTGGCGTTCTTCACACACATGAAAAAGACTCTACTCGATGCGGCTTTCAGACATCCTAGGACCCTTGTACCTGAGGCTCTGATACCAAGTTTGTCACACCCTGAGGTTACACCCTAGACGTAACATGAGACTAGGGACTATGAGGATCCCAAGTTAACCCTTGGTCATAGTATTCTCAAGCATAACAAAGAAATAAGACATAGCGAAAGTGTCACGACCCGATTTCTCGGTCATGATGGCACCTACAACCCCCGGTAGGTGAACCAATCCCCGTAGCCCAGAACAGTTAGTAATGGGCTACTATCTAGCAAATAAGGGAACAAGACGAATAAAATAGATAACAGGGATATAAATATATACATATGCGGAAACTAAACCAAACCCCAAGACCTGGTATCATAGTATAGAGCCAAAACTACATACATGGAGTGCAAACGATCCAAAACAATATATACAGATGTCTCTGAATGGTAATAGAGTACATAAAGCAAAAGATAAACTAAAGCTAAGCTCCGATCGCTAAGAGCTCACCCTCAGCCTGAAGTAGTCCTCAACAGATCTCCAAGCACGAATCGCAGCGACCTAACGGCGATGGCCCACGCTAGGATCTGCACCCAAAGATGCAGGGGCTAGGGGTGAGCACCAAATGCGAAGCATAAGGTACCCAGTAGGTATCATAGGCCGACTGGGCACATATAAGATAAAAGCGTAGTAATAGACAGAATAGAAGCAAATCAGTCACAGAAATCAACGAAAGGTACACAGGAACTAGCCCAGAGGGAATTCAACAGAACCACATATGAGGCTAGTAAGCAGCATATACACACCATAGACACAGGTGAAAAGAAGAACAACGCACCTGGGGTCCTTGCAACAACAGTGTATATTAAATAAGTTTACGAAATGGACGGTATACCGGTAACCTCAAGTGTAAGAAGAAGAGAGGAAGAATAATAATAGGCACGCTCAAGACATGAATCAACCCAACTAATCATAACAATCTCAAATCCAGAAACTAACAGTCTAGCAGTAACCAATCTCATACTCATCCCTAATAGAGAACAACTCTGTAAGTAAATAGCAAAAGGCTACCTACAGTCCCTCGGCCGCCCATACAACCGAGGAACACAAACAAGTGAAAACAAACCCTCCGGCATCCCATACTACCGGAGCGTGCAATCAGCAAACAGCAAACAAGGTGGAACCTCGAACCATGAATGATATGATGCATGAAAGACTCAAGTTGCCCTATAGTATCTCTGTATGTACCTCCTCCGGCGCCGATCCGGCCCAGCAGGTACGGTTTCCATGGAAGACTCTGCCCGGTTATACCTCTACTCCACCGTTATAACGCCCTCCTCCCGGCACACGCAGCCCGTAGCCCCTGGCCCGTATAGCAAAGGGTCCATGGAGGTCCCAGACCCCATACTAAAACTCAAGTATCAAACATGTATCAAGATAGAGACCCAGTTTCGAATATGCATGCCCAGACCCTGTCCAGGACTAAAAATAGTAGGAAAATATCTCAAAAACCCCTCCAAGGGTGCCCGGGCGTAGCCGAGTCTAAACAGTAAAAAGTCATCTCAGGTGCTCGGTCCGACCGAGGCTAAAAATCATCTCAAGTAACAAGAAAACTCAACTAGCACCCCGTCCCTGCCGAGTCTAGCGATAATCATAAAACTGATGATTTTAAACATAATTTTACTTTCTTGCCCAAAAATCTCCACAAGTGAAATCAACTATTTCCAAATCATTTCCATCAAAAACGGCCCCCCCGGGCCATGCAAGGTTTAGAAAACAGTGCCAGAGGCCGAAGCCAAAAACCACAGTAAAACATGGATTAAAACTATTATATGCATGGAAATGTAGTATGATCACACACAATAGCTGTCCCGCAGCTCACAATCAACCTATCGACCCTTCACAGGCCCACAACTACTCAGCAAGCATAACCAGCCTAGAAGGATAATTCTATGCCCGGGACTCGCGGACATTCCCAAAATCCCACCTTCTATGTTCCAGAGTCAACAAGGCCTCACAGGACCACAAGGGTAAATAAAATATACCGGCAAATACTACAAGCAACGGAGGAACAAACGTAGGCGGACATGAATAAAGCGGTCAAGGTCTGTGGTACCAACCTAATAAACCAACCCAAGGATACCCATTAAAAAAATTTTATTTCATATATACGGAGTCTAGGGAAAATAAACCGTAACCTACCTGTCCTCCGATGACAAGCTGCTAGAACAACGATGTCCAAGCTCGAACCACTCCGAGAAAATCCAAAACTAAATCGGAATCGGATTCGGATTTGGGAGGGAATAACTTGACGTAGATAATTGATTTTCCTTTCAGAAATTGAATAATTAACACAAAGTTTCCTCTCACAATACTCCTTACGTAACAAATGTGATGTACAGTAGTATGCAAATTATGCACAATTCTTAATTTCATATGTAAGGCACATATAAGTTAGGCAGTAAATTATTCCAATGTACTCAGCATGCTGCCACCTTTCACTGCCACCTTTCACTTGCTATGTGTTGCACAAGCCCTCCACTTCCACGTGGAAGTGGAGGTGGCAACCAATCCGATCCGTTAAGTATATACTCGGGTATTGCATAAATTCGTGGTATAATAAATATAATATTTTAAATATACCATAATTCATAGAAAATTATTTCAAACAAAACCTACTATATTATAATAATAAATTTTAACATAACTAAATTTACTATCTCCGTTAAAATATTACGGAGTATAAAAACCTTATAAAATAAATACATATACACTTATATCGTATCAAAGATATTTTTCATAAACCTTTAAAATATTTTGAAAGGCAATAATAATATAATTTTTACCAAATTCAACTTTTAAATAACGTATTTTCAAATACACGCACGATGCTAATAAAATTCTTAAGTTTAGGCTCGTAATTCGCCAACGCACGAATTCGATACTCAAGAATTATCTCGGGATCCTCCCTTATATTTTATCACTGTTTCGGAACTGAAATGGCATTTTAAAACGTGAAATTGAGGCTTAAATCGCGTTTAACCCGACCCGGTTCGCGACTCGGTTCGCAACCCATTTTCTGCCAGACAGTCCGCGGTAAAACAGTCATAACTTTTTACTCCGAGATCAGTTGGACGTGAGGTTTTGTGCGTTGGAAACTAGACTCGTAAACCTTCGATTTGGTATTTCGGGGGACTTCTAACTCTTTATATATTGGGAGAAAATCCCCGAGACATTTGACCCAAAGTTCAGAAAATTTGTTAACGAACTAACGGTAACCTTTGTCGATTTGCTTGACTTCAAAACTTAAACGTGGAAATGACCGGAAGGGTCATTACATCATCCACTACTAAAAAGGGCTTTCGTCCTCGAAAGTCAAGGTCAAGGGGGTACCTGAAGGCTAAAATAGCTGAGGATACTGATCCCGCATATCTCTCTCGGTCTCCCAGGTAGCCTCCTCGACTGGACGGTGCCTCCACTGAACCTTAACAACCGGGATCTCTCGAGACCTCAATCTTCTGACATCTCTGGCCAAAATAGCTGACGGCTCCTCAACAAAGGCTAAACCCTCATCCAACTGAACTGAATCCCACTGCAACACATGAGACTCATCTGGGATATACCGACGCAGCATCGAAACATGAAACACAGGATGTATCGCCGAAAACATCGGAGGTAAGGCTAACTGATAGGCAACGCTACCAACCCTCTGCCGAATCTCAAATGGCCCAATGTACCTGAGGCTAAGCTTGCCTCGCCTACCAAATCTCATTACGCCCTTCATGGGCGATACCTGGAGAAACACCAAGTCACCGACACTAAACTCTAAGGCACGAAGCCTACGATCAGCATAACTCTTCTACCTGCTCTGAGCTGCCCGAAGTCTGTCCTGAATCACT